>PVIW01009337.1:0-52672 GCA_004026585.1 Noctilio leporinus
GACAACCTTTTGTGAGTCCTAGCAATGAAGAAATGTGACTCTAGCCCTGGCTGCTGTTGCTCATTGGATTGAGGGCCAGCCTGAGAACCAAAGGGTCACCGGTTCCGTTCCTGGTCAGGGCCATGTGCCTGGTTGGCAACCAATCCACAGTTGGATTGGTGTTTCTCTTTCTCCCTCCCTTTTCTAAAAATAAAATTTCGAAAAAGAAAGAAAGAAATGGGCTTCTTAACTAAGAAAAATAGATGTGTCGTGGAGGCCGCATGTTTGCACCAACCAAAACCTGGCGCCGTTGGCACCGCAGAGTGAACACAACACAGAAACGATACGCCATCTGCTCTGCCCTAGCTGCCTCTGCCTTACCAGCGCTGGTCATGTCTAAAGGTTTGTGATACATTTTGTATTATAGGAGTGATACAGAATACCCATTTTTTCTTTCATCTTAGCATTTTCATTTAATAACCTGTGTAAATTGTGTTCATCCCTAAGTGTGAATTTCCTTCTAAGTACTCTGTTTCAATCTAACAAATCAGTTATCAATGAATACTATGTAACATGGAAGTAATTCATATGTAGTGATTTAGTATATTAGAAAACTTTTTAACTTAATGTTTCCTGTTCTATTTTTAACTGAGAAAATGATGAGATTCCACTTCATTGGTCCGTGTTTCTGAAACACATGATTTTGTGGAAGTTCTGATTTGGCAAACTACCATTTTGCTTTTGTGGGTTATATAAAATGTTTCTCAATTTTTCAAAGGGTTCAGGATAACCAGGTCAGTGTTAATTGGCTTTGTCAGGTCATCGTATTGAGGAAGTTCCTGAACTTCCTTTGGTGGTTGAAGATAAAGTTGAAAGCTACAAGAAAACCAAGGAGGCGGTTTTGCTTCTTAAGAAGCTTAAGGCCTGGAATGATATCAAAAAGGTGGGTTTAATGAACACATTTACAATTTGGTAGTCCTTCACACATACTTGTCAGAATTTAATTTCCAAAATAGTGCTGCCTCGGCTGGGTAATATAGATGGAATGTTGCCCCAGTACTACACCAAGGTGTGGCATGTTTAAGTCCCATCAGGGAGAGCAAGTACTTTGGAATCATATTATTGTCTAACAATGGATACAGTTTGAGAACTGTGTTACTAGGTGGTTTCATCATGTGACTCAGTAGTTAACACAAAACATAGATGTTATAGCCTACTTAACTATACATCTAGGCTACATGGTATACTGTTGTCCATACATTTTTAAGATTTTATTCCTTCTTTTAAGAGACAAGGGCAGGGAGGAAGGAAGAAAGGGAGAGAGAGAAACATCAATGTATGGTTTCCTTTCACCTGCCTCAAGCCATAGACCTGACTGAGAATTGAAACAGTGACCTTTGGGTTCGCAGGCTGGTGCCTAGCCAGTGAGCCACCAGTCAGGGCTATACGGTTTTTAACTGAAGATATGTTACAGGGATCATCTTAATCAGAGTACTAAACCTCATTTTGTAGGTCTATGCTTCTCAGCGAATGAGAGCTGGCAAGGGGAAGATGAGAAACCGTCGTCGTATCCAGCGTAGGGGGCCTTGCATCATCTATAATGAGGACAATGGTATCATCAAAGCCTTCCGAAACATCCCTGGTAATTCTTGTATTACCTTTATGTTTGATACCTGAACTGTGCGAACTTCCTCAACCTTTGTAATGAGATTCCACTGTATGGCCCTGAAACATGTGTTTTTGTGGAATGTCTGATTCTTGGCTGAATGAGTGCACCATTAATGACTGAAATGTCATAATCAATGATAGTTTTGGGTTATCTTATGTAGTACATGGACTATAATAAAGATGATGTTCTTTTTTCTTCTGTTGAAATACACATGCTCTAATTCTCCTTTTCCTTTGAAAGGAATTACTCTGCTTAATGTAAGCAAATTGAACATTTTAAAACTTGCTCCTGGTGGGCATGTGGGCCGTTTCTGCATTTGGACTGAGGGTGCTTTTCGCAAGTTAGATGATCTGTATGGCACTTGGCGTAAAGCAGCTTCCCTCAAGAGTCACTACAAGTAAGTGTCTTCGTATTCATGTACTGATCATAGATGTTTACATTCAGAATTGATTTTCTTATTTTCTAAAAAGTAATGGGTTGCATTTTGTTGGCATTTTTCCAAATATACAGATGCAAAATGCTGAAACTGTTGAGATATTCTGAGAAATGATATTGTAGTTGGAAATTTTAATTGAATCTGGGGAGCTTCAGATGGTTAGACATACAGCTTCTGTTGAGGTTCATGTTAATCACATGAGAAAAAAGAATGGGCATCTTATTTTCAAAATTTTTCTTTCAGCCTTCCTATGCACAAGATGCTCAATACAGACCTTACCAGAATCTTGAAAAGCCCCGAGATCCAAAGAGCCCTCAGAGCACCACGGTAAAGTTGTGTTATTTATAGTAATTTTTGCCCTAATCTCATTATAATTTGTTACTTAACAAAAGGTGGATGGTGTAGCCCTGGCCCAGTGACTCAGTTACTTGGAGTGTCAGTCCCATCATGAAAAGGTGGCAGGTTTGATCCCCAGTATGGGAGGTAGACAATTGCAGTATTTCCTCTCAAGTCAATTTTAAAAAAGATTTGATTTATTTACTTTTAAGAGAGTGGAACAATAGGAGAAAAACATCAGTGTGTAGGAGGTAATATGATCAGTTACCTCTTGCACATCCCCAAAGGGCAATCTGGCCTGCAACCCAGGGTATGTGCACTGACTGGGAATCAAACCAGCAACCTTTGCATTGGCAGGCTGATGCTCAACACACTGAGCCACACCAGGAAGGGTTCAAGTCAACTTTTTAAAAAACATAATCGTTTGGTGCAGATTTTTAAAAATGTGGATAATGGAAATAAAGTGTTAATACAGTGTCCATTTTTTTTTATAGCAAGAAGATTCATCGCAGAGTTCTGAAGAAGAATCCACTGAAAAACCTGAGAATCATGTTGAAGTTAAACCCATATGCAAAGACCATGCGCCGGAACACCATTCTTCGCCAGGCCAGAAATGTAAGCAGTCATTTAACTTTTGCAGATACAAGTTTTAAGAACGATTTGATTTTAAGATCTTCTTAACTAATTTGTTGCAGCACAAGCTCCGGGTCGATAGAGCAGCAGCGGCAGTAGAAGCCAAATCAGATGAGAAAGGGGCTAAAGGCAAGAAGAAGCCTGTGGTAGGGAAGAAAGGAAAGAAGGTTGGCGTTAAGAAGCTGAAAAAGCCTTTAGTGGGAAAAAAGGCTGCAGCTGCCAAGAAACTAGCAGCTGCCAAGAAACTAGCAGCTGAGAAGAAACCAGCAGCCGAAAAGAAGCCTGCAGCTGAGAAGAAGCCTGCAGAAAAGAAACCCACCACAGAAGAAAAGAAGCCTGCAGCATAAACTTAAATTCGTTTATTCCATAAAGGTCAAACTACTGTGGACAGCTAGTTTTGAATAAAAAATGTCAGAGGCAGTGAGAAACATCATTTGTACTTGTTGTGTGAATCTTGGTTAGAATTTATGACATTTTGTTCTCCATAACTCCAGCTTCTCATTTGTTACAGTCTGGTCTAAAATGGATCATTGGATTTAACAAAATCCATGCTGTGAGGAAGGATGCTTAATGAATCTAGGAATAAAATTCAATCCATTGTGTAAGCAGTGTTTTGAGATGTGGTGGTTAAAAAACTTGTGTCATAAATACAAAGAAACTTAGAATTTAGTCCTCCCCCCCCCCCCCAAAAAAAGGAAAATTTAATAAAGATTTCACACTTCAGGGAGCACAAGAGGGAGTAATTAGGATGCACATTTTGATACGTAGTGCTTAGAAACATGGTTTCCTCAGAGAAGTGTCAGAACCTGAGACAGTGCTACTACTGTTGGAAAGATGTTCTTGCCAACCTTTTGGAAGAGTGCGAGAAGCATATTCCAGCATGATAGAATACTCAGTATATTCTTTTATAAAGCTTTTTAGTTTTTCATGTAATGTCATCACCCTGAGTTGACTTAGTTTCAGGGATTGTTTTTCCCCTTCCCTATTGTCAAATCCACAGCAAGGATAACAATCCATTTGCAGATTCAAGAGATCTGTTTCCTAGCTTGTAAGGGCATCATCTCCCAATTTACCCGCTACCATACTTTTATGCTTTTGTGTGGACCTGGGAAACATGTAACTTGGAATTCTTTGCTCCAAAAACGAACACTAGGAGTGCATGCACCTTCAGACGGCTATTAGCCTGAGCCTTCAAATGTAGGTTTTGTAGCATTAACGACTTAATCGTAATCCAGTTCAGTTGCTTAGTGTGGTCCCATGCACCAAAGTTGCACTTGGCCCTTAGTTATATACAAGAATCAATCACTGAATGCCTAAGTGGGAGAACAGGAGTTTCCCTCTAAGGTCAATTTTTTAAAAACCCCTTAGCCTTCTAGAAAGGATTCGAAGTGCGATACATGTACTGTTGAACTGAAACATTTGAAACTTAGTACTTAAGCAGCTTTATTTCCTGATTAAGTATGGTTTCAACAGCCTGTGCTTTAGGAATCGATCTTTATTCGAGTCTAGGGTTTAAGGTTTAAAACCTCGTGTTCCTCCTGTCAGAGCGGGCCGGAAGTGCCTCGCCCCAAGCGCAGCCAGCCGGTCGGTCCGCTTCCGGGCGCGGTGCTATGACGTCATCAGAGAGCGCGCGCCCGACTGGCCGGTGTGCGGAGAGGCGATGCTGAGCAGGCTCCAGGAGCTGCGCAAGGAGGAGGAGTCGCTGCTGCGTTTGAAAGCGGCACTGCATGACCAGCTGAACCGGCTCAAGGTGACCACCCCACGGCCCCCGCCCGCCCGTCACTTCCCCACCCCACGGCTGCCCAGAGCCCGGCTCTACGCGGGCCCCAAGCGTCTGTCGTGCAGCTTTGCTGCTGGTGATCCCTCTCTCACCTGGCGGTTGGGGCGCTGACCTGGTGGCTTACAAGCACCAGGTGAGCTTGTTTTTAGATTTATGGGCCCAGCTTAGATCCTTTATCCTGTAGGTCTAGGTTGAGGCCCAGCAATCTTTTTTTTTTAAAGATTTTATTTCATTATTTTTTAGAAAGAGGGGAAGGGAGAGAGGCAGAGAGGGAGAGAGACATCAATGTATGGTTGCATTTCACCTGTCTCCAGCCACAGACCTGGTTTGCAACCCGGTTATGTGCCCTGGCTGGGGAATCGAACCTGCGACCTTTGGGTTCACAGGCCGGCGCCTTAACCACTGTGCTACCAGCCAGGGCTTGAGGCCCAGCAGTCTTCACGTTTGGAGAGTCCATTCCCAGACCAGACCTCCCAGAAATGCAGGTGGTTCCCCCAGGAAGTTCAACCTTCCTCTTGAATTCCCACAGCTTTCACTAGCCACTATTTCCTGGCTTGTATTGCTTACCACGGATTTAGTACTGCAAAGCTGCAATGGACTCGCACATTCTCCTTGTGCGAAGAAGCACAATGAGGCCCAAGAGAAGAGACTTGTCGCAGTTTTCCCAATTTTTCTCCTGGAGTGGTTACCGACTATTGGCCTTGACTGAGAATAGATTTAGGCTCCCAGGGCCTTTTCCCAGACCTGTGCCTTAACTCACTCCCTCTAGCCAGGGAGTGATGATCCTGGTAATTACTGCTTTGCACCCTTCTTCAGGATCTTGAAGTCCAAGTGGCCTGAGGGTTATGAGAACCCCCTTGTAAGCTGGAAAGCATTGTACACAACTGCGACATATCAAAATAATAATCACTTTTCCTCAGGACAGTTGTGATAGTCTACACATTCCATTCTTGTAGCACCACAGTACTGTACAGGTACTTAATGTGTGTGTGTGTGTGTAATGACCTCCAAAGCCTAGATTTCTTTGTGTTGCTGAAAGCGCTTCCATTATCTATCCTTCCTGCCTTTAATTTCTCATTACTAGGTAGACAAGCTCAAGCTTAAGAAATCTGCCCTTTGCAGAATCAGAGGATGACACTTGACTTTTTTAATAACTCACTCTTGTTTTATTTCCAGAGCCTCTGGATTGCTGGGAATGGAAGCCTTGGCTCAGTTGAAGTATCTGTACACCCCAGGGGAAGAGGGGGCTGGGGGCTTTCTTTGCTATTTCCTTAGAAAGCAGGAAAAGCTTAAGAGCCCCACTCTGCTCTGAAGAGGGGCAGGGAGATTACATGGTTTTCACTTCCTCTCATGATGCCGATCTTTTATAGCACGGACAATAAAATTTTTCCATATCAGTAGCCCAATGGAATAGTAAGGAAAATGTCTTTTAACTCTTCTAGGTTGAAGAACTGGCCCTCCAATCAATGATTAGTTCTAGAAAAGGGGATGAGATGCTGTCTTCTCAAGCTGCACATGAACAGTCACATGATGTAAGCTTAATTGTTGGAGTGGGGAGAGAATGCAAAGTCCATTCTGTCATGCTGCTTGAAGGTCAAAAATTGCTGTAAATTACATTATTAAGTCCAAAGGACTCTGGGAAGTACTAATAATAATCTTAAGAATTTTCTAACTTGATAAACTGGCTATTCAGTATTACTGATTTAGACAAGAACAGCCCAGTTATTTATACCTTGGTTGATTTATTAATTGGGTACTTACAGTATATTGCCTGCACCATCCTAGTCATCTACTCTAGCTACTCTAATGAACAGGGAGAGTGGATCTTTGCAGGGACATGTCAGACCTCTTGCAGTGAATACGTAAGTTTGGGGTTCAAAAATGGAGTGTAGCTTCAACTGCAAAGCATGGTGCTAAAAAGTGACTTTTTGTCTTCATTGTGTCCTCCTCTGACGAAATGCCCTCACTTAAATGAGTAAAATCATAATCTTCCAAATGTACTCTATTTGAGCAGTTCTCACAGTTGTGTGTGAAGCCTTTTAAACCTATTTGAAAGCACATCTAAGTTAGCATAATTCATACGTAAGAACCATGTTTGTAAACCAAGTAACAGTTTGTCAAATCCAGAGCGTTTAACCTCCCATTTTAGCAATGCGGGTTGGCTGCGGTAGAATTTGGAGAAATAGGAAAATTGTCACACCTCTTAGTGGTAAATATTGGGAATGAATACACAATTAAGATTTGGTTTTAAATAATTTTTGAAAATTTGCTGTTTTGACGCCAGCGTCCTTCCTACTAATACATAATGTCTTTGGCTAAAGCAGATGTTGGTGCATGTAGACAATGAAGCGTCAATCAACCAAACTGCACTGGAGTTGAGCACCAGGAGCCATGTGCCACAAGAGGAGGAGGAGGAGGAAGAAGAATCCGATTCCTGAAGTGGGGAAAGAGCCAGACTTAGTTATTATACAAATTAAATTTCCAAGTTGCAGAAACTTTCCAGGGGCTCTATGGCCTGCTTTAAAGGGAAGCAATAACTTTAGGAGGATGTGTACTTGTAAAAATGGATCCATCAATAATTCCAGTTTCAAAACACTTTAACAAACATTAGAGACTAGAAAATCAAAGATGCAATGTTTTTGCATTGAGCAGTATGGGTGGTGCTGTGTCTGTATTCTGGTCATATCCAGCGTGTTCAAAACAGAGAATTTCCTCTGAAATGCTATTGAGAAAGGGCAAAGTGTTAAGTACTTTGTGTTAAGTACTTTCCAATCAACAATGCCTCTTGTATTGTAAGCAAACCAACTTGAGGCTGCTTGCATACCAGTGACTCCTGTAAGCAGAGCCAAAGTCTAGGAAAGAAAGATGACAAGGAGGGCAGAAAAGTACTTGAGAGCCCAAGCTGTTGCCACTTCTCAGTGATGTCTCAAAACACTGCCCTCTACAGACTGTTGTGTGGCTACTCTAATATCTAGGTTGAGACATCACTGATACCATGTACTTGAAAGTAAACTGTAGGTGAGTAGCCATCATGCAGCTGCTGGTTTCCAGATAGCAACAGGGAAACAGATCTGTTCCTCTTCTGGGGAAAACAGTAGGTAGCAGGATGATTTAAACCGACTTCTGACTTAGGAGGAAAATGTGCCATTAACAAAGGAATCACTATGCTTGAGAGACTAGATTTTTATAATAAAAAGAAATGACAGTTACAGAATAAATGTTAAAACTTGGTATTAGAAGCTGAGATTTATTTCTGCATACTCTTCCACTGAATGCACTAGCTACTTTATTTATTTATTTTTAGAGACATGGGAAGGAAAGCAGAAAGAAAAGGAGAAAAATATCAATGTGTGGTTGCCTCTTGCATACCCCCAACCAGAAACCTGGCCTGCAACCCAGGCATGTGCCCTAACTGGGAATTGAACTGGTGACCCTTTGGTTTGCAGGCTGGCACTCAATCCACGGAACCACACCAGCCAGGGCTGGTTACTTAACTTTATAAAATATAAAAGTTGCTTGCCCTGTCCATGCAACAGAAAAACCAAACACAAAGAACCTCCTCAAGCAGAACTTCTTATGTAACTGTTCTAGAAGAGAGAACATGGATATGTTAATGTTTTCATTAGCTATTTTGAGCTACTCTTACAGGAAGTAGCAGTAAGTTACATGAACATGTTTCTTAGAAAATACAATGTGAAAATAGTTTTGCATCAAGGTATACATTTTGGGGTCTAATTTAAAATACAGCCCTGGCTGGTGGCACAGAGGATAAGGGGTTGGCCTGCGAACCCAAAGGTCGCTGGTTCGATTCTCAGCCAGGGCACATAACCAACCAGGTTGCAAGCCAGGTCTCCAGCCAGGTCCATGGCAGGAGGCAGGTGAAAGGCAACTATACATTAATGTATCTCTCCGTCTCTGCCTCTATCCCTTCCCCTCTCTCTAAAAATAATAAATTAATATTAAAAAATAAAATACAAGTACGGGTTTATAAGAGCTAGAAAATTGGCTGTGAATTCTAGCCCTACCACTATCTGATCACTTTCTCACATTTTTGAACTCTCACTTTTTTATGTGATAAATGAGGGTACCTGCTCTAGCAATTTTTACAGGTTGCTGTGAATACTAATGACATGCTGAAAAATCCAACTACTGCCTGTTTCAGTTAGAAGTTTGAGGAAGAAATTTGTCTTAAGGAGGAGCTCAAAACAGCAAGACTGATGCAGGGAACATCATTCTTAAAAATGAGATAATTCTTAGTAATTACTGGAAAAAATATTTTGCTTCTCAAAGTGGAATACCTTTGGATATGAAGAAAGGATTTAAAAACACCCTTCAAAAGATACTGATCACCCTGGCTGGGGTAGGTAGGTCAGAGGATTGGCACCAGCTTATGAACCCAAAGGTTGCTGGTTGAATTCCCAGTCAGGGCACATGCCCAAGTTGCAAGCCAGGTTTCCAGCCATATCTCCAGCTGGAGGCAGGTGAAAGGCAACCATACATTGCTGTTTCTCTCCTTTCTTCTTCCCTCCCTTCCCCTTTCTCTAAAAACTATTGACTAAAATCTTAAAAATAAGTAAAGTATATGTTTTTATTTTATGGCCACCTCATAGCTATAATGAAGCCAGCACCAGGCATATTCTTTCTTTCTACAAAGGTGTAGTTAAGTGTAACTTGTGAAAGGGGAAGCCAGTGCTCAGTGAAGCAGAGCAGCACTGACTGTTCCAGGTAGAGGTTCCACTGCCAGCCAGGCACCACTAACCAGCAGAGTGCTCCTATGAGCATGCTGACCACCCCACCAATGCCACTCCCAGCTACTGCTTCTCCCATATATCAGGAGAGAAAGAATAGATAGGACCTGTTTACAAGTCCACAAGGAAGGTGGTTGGGAGATCCACAGATAAGGGTGTTTGTTGAGAAGGGTTGGACAAAGTGCAAGGCTGGAGTTTCATGAAGCCCCATTAGTCCAAAGCACTGAATTTGTCTTCACAGTGGCATTTTCCCACCTTCCAGCCTCCTCTGTATCTTTTCTCTCTCCCCTTACAATAATGCTGGGCTAAATCATTTGATTCCTGGTATGTCAGAGACGCTGAATATCATACCAAAAGCAGAAATATCTTCCAGCCTTTTAACTTGGTAGTATATTTATTAGAATAAGAGATTAGATTATTTAAACATTTGGATTCAAATTGTTAAAAGGATTTCCATACAATTTTTAGGCACTGTACACACTGTTGTTTACAATAGCATCAGTATTTGGATTTGGGGGAAAATAAACCACATTTTAATGCCTTGATACACCTGTAACATTCAAAGTAACTCCACCATTTAGAAACACTAATCCAAACTTAAGAGAGACATACCACTAAATATCCCACACAGTATATTTAAAAATAAATATAGAAATACAACCAGAAGTCTATAAATCATCAGAGTAGATAGACTGGTGACGCCCCAATTATCATGGCAGTGAAGGGCTCTTGACTAGATTTTGATGGAAATTGCTGAATTCAACATCAAAAGCAAAAACAAAGGAACATGATACACACTTTCTGATGCTCGTTTTCATAGCAGCAAAGCATGCTTCACATGCACTGCCTGTGAAGGATCTTACAAGGCCCCTTAAGTAGAAAAGGTATGCCTGGCAAGAATGAAGTACCACCAAGTGTCAAAGAATCCCCAAAATATAGGCGGCCGGCCAGCCAATCACAATGAGGGAAGAGCAGTGCAGTTTTCAGTAAAAATGACTACCCACAGTCACCAGAGTTTCACTGTAATTCAATGTTGCGCATAATTTGATCATCAACATACACAAAAATAGCCCCAAGCACAAAGCCAATCCACTTAGGGGAATAATAAGAAAGACAGTTGTATTAGAAGTGACACGAATAGAATTTTGGCACATGCTGTGTTCTTCATCCTTTGTCATATGTAAAACCTGAACAGAGGCATGGGAAATAGGCCTGAAAGCAACATGACATGCCACTCGGCAGAGGACTCGCTCTTTGCTGTTTTTCAAACACTTAGACCCCAGCCACGTGGGTTGGTGTGCTGGGCTGGTTAAGGCCAATGGTGGAGCAGAGCCAACCTGCAAAATCCACTTCCTCAGCATCAGATCGCTTGATAAAAGTATGAACCTACATGTAAGGAAATAGAGAAAATAATGTTAGAAAAATCACCAATAAGGAAAATCAAGAGTCCTGGTAGGTCTAGAGCTTGTGCCACTTGGAAGTGGCTCCTACAGCCTGCCCTCCAGCAGCAGCAGAGGCCAGGGAAGCAGGGCCAGCGGCCAGATGGAAGACCGGCTCTGCCAATTACACCAGCTGTGAAGTCTTGGGCAGTTGGCTCACGTCCCTGAGCTCTCTGGAGCTATGACATGGGGACAGTAGCTCTGTCTTCAGTGCCTGCACAATTGTTAGAAGGAACAAAGGAACTGGTGGACTTGAAAGTGCACGTTACACGGTAGAGGCTCTAGAAGACGTATAAGCTCGGTTATTTACTGTATTACTTCCTAAGTGGAGAGTAGCTTGAGGAGGGTGCTGAACATCAAGTGAGCCTGTGAAGGGGTGGGCTGGCCCTTTCTTTCGCTGGACTTGAGCTGCAGGGCCACCCAGTTTTGCCTTTAAACTGATGAGAGGACAGGGACTGATATCTGGTATCCTGCAGTGGGTCAGCTGG
Organism: Noctilio leporinus; assembly: GCA_004026585.1. Taxonomy (NCBI): domain Eukaryota; kingdom Metazoa; phylum Chordata; class Mammalia; order Chiroptera; family Noctilionidae; genus Noctilio; species Noctilio leporinus. Next base: position 11,509 of record PVIW01009337.1, read on the forward strand.
ACTGCTGTGGTCAAGGCAGAGCAGGGAATGGAATCAGGAAGTACTGGGTGGATGACTGACGGAGAACAGATGAATAAACAAGTAGTGTAAGAATCTGAAATAAATGGACTTACCATGAGTTGCTTCAAATCTGCTCTCTCCGCAGGGTTTTTTATTAAGCTTAAAGGAAGAAAGATAACATGAGAGCTGTTGCCTGGAGCTGCTTCTAACTCCAATTACTCATTTACCTGCCTGTCCTCCCCACACCCTTCAGCCTCTGAGGAGTGCCAGTCCCTGTAGAGCAAGTGCCAAAAGCAGCAGCTATTCTTCCAACTGTAATCATCAGACAGATCACCTAGGTCCTGGCACTAGAAGGGCAGTAGCCAAAAGGATCAGAGGAGAGAGGAAAGGGCAAAGCCAACTCTCTAAAATGGGGAAGGGAACCCGATAAAAATGGGGCACTCTTCCATAGAACAAGGAGCCAACTTACCATTTATTCACAAAATCTTGAAATTCTGGACTGAACACTCCATTGGGCAGTTTCGGAGGAGGCTGCAAATGCATGTTAACACATAAGAAATATTTGGCTTCCTGCCCCAGCCATCTCTCCCCAACCCTGCTTCTGGGCAGTGCTGTCCTTATCCAGTCAAGGAAAGGCCAAGGGTGGGATGCCAGTGGTTGGCTGCTGGGTCACCCTGGTGGAACCATTGGCCTCAAACCACAGACCTGGGGCCAGATTAATGTTCTACTCACTCAGTTAATTACTGAACAGATCACTGTTCCTCGTAAGCCTCAGTTTACCTTCCTACGAAATGAGGAGGGCCTAATGACTTTCTAGCTCATACTCTGCAACAGTAAATCTTGGGAGTGTGGCAGGCAAACCGCCAGCAATTACTAGTAGCAGCGGCCAGTAGTATATGCAAACCCCCAGGCATAGTCCAGCCCAGACAGCACTTGTGAAAATCACTTAAGCCTAACTAGCTAACTAATTAAACATGTATCCCCTTTCTAAGCCCTGAAGGAACACAGAAGGTTAAAACATTAACTGGCAAAGAGCCAGGTCTGGAAGAATGGTAGCTGCACACTCAATCCAGGAATGAAGCTGTTTGCAGACACCAGAGCAAGAACGTGGGCCATGGCTCTCATTTCCCCAGGGTGCACGGCAGATGTCATGCAGGGCTACACCGGACAAGGCCCCGCAGTACCTTGCTCCTGTGCCTACACAGCTCAGGAAACGTGGCCCACCTCTGTGACCTGCAATGGGGCTATGTGCACCTTCCTGTGGCCTTACTTCCACACCCTGCCCAGGATGCCAATGCTCTGATGTGCTGCCCAAATAAACAGGCAATTTGAGACTAAAAATTAAATATTGACACTACCAAAAAAGCCCAGCCTAGTCCTTTTCCCCTGAATGCCTTGTAAGAATAGCAGGTGCATAAGCCTGATCTGAGGTCTAGGGCTAAAACCCAGGTCTTAGGCCCACCCTGCAGACTGTCCCTGCTGCTGAGGGGAATACGAAGGGCACATTCGAGGGCAAAGCCAAGCAGTTCAGCCTCTGGAGGCCAGTTCAGTCCTGAGTGGGAGGGGGCCACGCAAGGGAGAGCGGCAGAGTGTGAGGTGTGTGCACCTGTCACCATGCAACCCAGCCTCCTGGGAAGTCCAGGTGGGGAGCTGGGGGTTGGGAGGAGCAGCTGGTAAGAAAGGAATAGCAGTAGGTGGGAAGAACCTGAGCTGCTTTCATCCTTGAGCCTCAGTTTCCGCACAGGTGTGAAGAGCATAACAAAATCAATTTGACCCATCAGAGCAGTGCTTAGAGAACTGATTAGAAAAATGTGAAGATATCAAAGAAAGCATGCACACTAGATGGCTCAGCTGCACACGTAACCTCAGGCCATTTCTTCCCTCACTGAGGCTCCATCCAGCCAAGCACCCCTCAGCTCAGGTCCCAGCAGTAGGGGGCTTTCCTGGCTACCACGAATGCAACGCACCGGGCCTTTCCTGAGTCCCTAAGCAGCCATGATCAAATCCCGAACTTCTTTTCTATGTTCCAAGGTGCTGAGCTTAATGCAGTCAGTCAGGAAAGAGGTCGCCAACCTCCCCATCAGACTATGACCTAGTGATGGTACTTTAGTAACTGCTAGAGGTACCAGGATCTTCCCTGTTGAGTATGTAATAAATAAGGGGACCTTTTGGAGCCTTTTGGGATCTAGTTTTAGAGAGCAGTAAGAAAGTATGAAAAGTTATCCCACTAAGCTCTTGAGAACGAAGGAAAATAAGGGTGATGCCCTTTACATTACACCCTGGCTGAGTGGGGGCCTTCACTTCAACTGCTGCCCAAACATGCCAGAAGCTTACCCTGGTCCACTAACCACGCTGATCCTGAGGCCAGAAGTGCTGGCCTTGTCATCTGAAACCTGTCCAGAGCCCCATTCCTCTGAGCCACCATGGTGCTGGTCCATAGCTTCCCGTTCCTCTCAACCCCCTACATACACACACATTTGATGAATGTGTAAAAGTTTTTCTCCCTTGATCCTTCTTTTCATGTAAACATACTGGTATACATGTTGACAAATACATGTTCCTTGTATGAAAGTCAACTAATAGCAATAAACAAAAAGAAAACTTTGATTACCTGTAATTCCATCTGTATTGTATTACTTTCCAGACTTTATATGCACATACAAGCTATATGCATGTATTATTTCTACACTGTCACTTTTTTACATTCATTGTTTTTTAATGGCGCAGACAAAATCTAATATTGCAGTTATAAATGCATTGGCCTTGCCTTCTGTACACAATCTGGCAATCTTCAAGGCTAGGGACTTCGGATTTCCCATCTTTGGATCCCCCCTCATTCCTCCACCCCACAGTGCTCAACACACAGTGAGTGTACGGGAGATGAGAATCTCAGTGGGTAAAGTGGAGGCTACAGAATCTGAGAAAAGAGGAGGGACTAAGAGTTACCTGAAGATGTTCCCTGAGAAAGGGACTTATGCAGCCTCTAAACCAGCCATACTCGATTCCAAAACCATGATGCACAAAGCAGAACCCATGAATCCTGAAGCCCAAGCAGCCCATATTAGGAAACAACTCATGGGTTTCCCAGGCAATTCAACTGAGCTTTTTCTTAAGAGGGACAAACAGATTCCATGGTCAAGAAAGCCATGCAATACTTACCTCATTGACTATGTAATCCAACAACTCAAAAATTGCCATGGGAGGTCGGCTGTCCATTCCATAAGCTACAGATTTTATAAGAAACAAGAAAATACTTCTCAGAAACAAACAGTATATTTGCCAGTAAGAGGCTAAGTAAGTGGTGGGCATGGATCCCGGGGGTCAGAATAGGGCAGCGGATGACAGAGACAGAAGAGCCACAGACCAGGCCTGAACAGAGGGGACCAGCAAAAGCCACAGTCAGTTGGCCATCGTATGAATCTGGGCTCTGCCACATCCAAAGTTTCTGACCTTGGTAAGTCAATTGCCCTTGGGCCTCGTTTTGAGTTTTATAAAGTACAGATAGATAATTATATCTGCCCTTTCTCCCTTCCTTATATTGAGAAATAAGATAATACTAAAAACTAAAAAACTTAGTTTTTATCCTCCCTGAACTTGGGTTTCTTCCTTTTATACCCCAGAGTCACAGGCCTCAGCCACCAGCCCCTCAATGCTTCTCCCTCCGTACACACCCTCTGCATGTGGTCCTCACGAGGATAAAGACCAGCCACATCTCCCAGGTCAGACAGAACTGTCTACCCAGAAACTATTTTAGAAGACGGCTGGGCCAGAGCATCTGAGTACTAGCTTTACTTCACAGTGTTCACGGTCCAAGAGGCAGGCAGTGTGGCACAGTGCTCACCACCTTGGAGTCAGCCTTGGCCATTTACAAGTATATGTCGCCTTGGCAAATCAAGCGCTCTGTGCCTCAGTGTCCTCATATCTAAAGTAGAGGTTAGAACAGTGCTCACACACAGCTACTATTAAAATTAGATAATGGTAGGCAAATACATGGATACAGAAAACATGTGGTTGCTGGGAATGGGGTGGGGGGAGTTGGGAGTGAATGCTATGGAGATGAGGTTTCTCTCTGGGGTGATAGAAATGTTCTGGAAGTACACGGTGGTGAGAGCTGCACTACATGGAGGATTATACTAAAAATCACCAAACTGAACACTTTAAAATGCATGTTTTAAGTTACATGAATTTTATCTTAGTAAAAACATCTTCCTAAAAAAGAGAAAATGTCATGGTTTTTAAAAAATTAGATAATGGCCATGGCTGTTGTGGCTCAGTGGATCGAGCGCTGGTCTGCAAACCAAAAGGTTGATGGCTTGGGACCTAGTCGGGGCACATATCTGGGTTTTGGGCCAGGTCCCCAGTTGGGGGTGCAAGAGAGGCAGCTAATTAATGCCTCTCGTACAATGAAGTTTCTCTCCTTCTCTTTCTCCCTCTCTTCCCCTCTCTTTTAAAATAAATTTAAAAAGTTAAAATATTTTTAAAAATTAGATAATGCATATAATTGCAAAGTGTAGTACCAGTAACACAACAAATGGTAGAAATGTCAGAACAGGAATTTCCTACACCTACCTGGAGACTTTTGCTCTGCCTCCCTCAGCCCCAGCCTGGCATCCAGAGACAAAGGATCAGTCTTAGGAGAATCAGCCCTCCAGAAATGCCCAACAGTAAGGGACCCCCACAGTCCAAGCTGGGGCACATCAGGACACTCACAGCTAAGGGGCCTCCCAGGGGTCCTTGGCCTGGGTGGTGTCTCAGCCGCATCTCCCTCCACCTGGCACCCAAACATCAGCTCCAGCTCCTTGGCATCTGGAGGAGGGATGGGATATCTCCCAATCGCCATCTCAACCAGAGAGAGCCCCATGCTCCAGATGTCCGACTGCACTGAGTAATGAGTCCCCTGGAGTCTTTCTGGCTGTGGGAGAGACAGAAACAGTTATGATCACCTGTGAGCTGACCTGGGTCCATGCAGAAGAGGGATGGATGAGTCCCCATGGGTGCTCAAAGGGAGCCTCAGGACTTCCAGCCACTTTGAGATTTGCTTGCATTGTAGGACAGTGGGCTTCCCCACATGGTCCTAGCCCTAGGTCTGCTGACAGATTTTATTCTCTCTCTCTCTTTAATTCACAGACAATTTTAAGATCTCCACTAACTTCTTAAGTTTGGCCTCTTGCCTGTCCCCAAATACTCTGCTTACTAAGCCCTAGCTAGTCCCATGGTTCTGACCCCTCCTCAATTCTGTCTCCCCTGCAACCTCTGGCTGTCGCCTCTGTTGTGGTTTCAGCTTTCCCCAGCCTGTCTTGAATGTGTGGGGCAGCCTGTCTAGAGCACAGCATGAGAGGCTCATCTTGTTACTTGAGCCTGGAGCCTGAAGCTTCTGGTACATGGGTCATGAATGAGATGTGCAGCGGCAGAAAGAAGTTCTAAGCCCAGCTCTACCACTGACTCACTGTTCTTGGATAACATGAAAGAAAAAGAAGGCAAATGATCTGGGGTCAGAAGACCTGGGTTCAAATCCAAACTTTGGGACTTCTAAACTACATACACGATTCCGAGCCTCTGTTTCCTCATCTATGAAATGGGGATGATGATGATGGTGGTGGTAACAACAGTAATAACATCACAAAATACTGGCTCTACTTACTAGGGTTTTTAGAAAGGTCAAAGCAAATGACAATGTTGTATGCTGCAAAATGCTGTACAGATATGAGTTGTTGATGGGAAGAAGCAAAGAAAAAACATATATAGTGTTATAGAAAACCATTATTTGTAATAGTACATGTATTCCAAACATTTATTTAAATGTCAAATTACTTCTCCTATAGGATTTTCCCCTAATTCCAAAACTGAACTATTTTGGAATTGACAACATAACCACAAAACCCAAACCACTAAACAAACCCCTGGATGGATTAGTAAGTCCCAGGCCTGTTCATTGATTCTGAATTTGAGAGTTGGCAGTTGAGTGGCCTGGCTTTTAGGCATGCAGAGAAGCAGCAATGAGGAGACGGCAGGCAAAAAGAAGGTTCTGAAGTGCTCAGGGGTTTCATGTTTCTGACGACTATGGGTCACTGGAGTGGAGGGTGGAGATGTGGGTCAGTACTGGCTGAGTGATGTGGACAGTGACTGGAGTCACAGCGGGTAGGGGCAGGCAAGAAGGAATGAAGATGTGGACATGAACTTCCACACAGAGAGGCCAGAAGCCCCTGGCAAATCCTACCTAAGCAGCATTGCGGACACGCTGTGGAAAGGGTGACTGACTGGCAGGAAGATCTAGCGTTCAATCCTGGCTCTGCCAGGTTAAGTAGGCAGGTCACTCAACTTCCTTCAATCTAGATTTCCTGATCTCTAAAATGGGTACAATAATTTTTACTTCCTGGGACAATCACATAGATCAAATGAGGCCACTCTAAGATGTCTAAGTACTTGAAAGAGACACATAAAACATCCTCTATGCAAAGATGCCTACACCTCTGTGCCGGCCTCTGCAGTCTAGGTCTGCACCCTGTCCACCTCCACAGGGGCTTCCGGCTCACTCTAATGCTCCTCTACTTTGCCCTGCTCAACATTCGTCTAGTCAAGTGTCCCCCTTTCTGAATCATCCTAAGGAGTGTGCTAGCCATTTCCCACCCCTTCAGTCACCCACTCACCAACCATTCCCTTAGCACCCACCCTGTTCCAGGCCCCAAGCCAGACCCTAGGGACAACACAGACACCTACAGTCCCATCCCTGCCTGCAAACAGCTCGTTATACGGAGGAGGGAAGAGAACAAGCTCATGTTACCATGGCATGGGCACAGCCACACACTGCTCTGGTGGCAGCAGAAACACTGGAGTTGGAAGCAGAAGGGCAGATGTTTGTGATGGGGTGTTAGCTGAACGAGAGCAGAGGCTCCAGCCAGCAGACATGACAGATGTGTTGTGGTGAGGGGCAGGGGCAGTCAGTTCACTGGGAGACAGGCAGTGAAGAGGGGGAGAAGAGGCTGGGCTGAGGAAACAATTCCTAACAGACTCACAGCAGTTGGGGGGCTATGAAGTTAGGGAAGTGAGGAAGTTAGGGAAGTTAGCAGCTGGGGAAGTGAGGTTAAGGGCTGATGTTCAGGTCTCTACCTTGGAAAGCCAAGGAAAGAGTAATACCATTTACTGCTAATGGGAAAGATGGGGCAATCTGGGATGGGGCCATGCCTGGGTATGTCAGGTTCAAAGTTCTGAAGATAATCAGAGAGGTATCCAGAGGGGACCTGGAGCTCACTATCTCTTCCGAATGGAAGCCAAACTTGGGAACATCCAAGTACTAGATCAAGCTGTAATTGGACAATCTCTTCTAGTAAGAAGACCAGTACCCTAATTATGCTCCAAGGCCTATAAAAGGCAGAAACCATCTCTGTTTTTGACTATGATCTTCTCAGGGTGGGATCACAGGGCTTCACCCCACCTTCCCCCAATCACGAGGTTCTGGCTCCACAGAAAAGGCACCCACTCGGCTCCATCCCTGACTAGACCAAAAGCTCAAGAAGTGGAATCCGCTGCTCATACCGACATGTAGGACCTTGTGCCCACAAAGGAGTTGGCCATGGAGTCGATGAGCTGCCCGCTGACCCCGAAGTCGCAGAGCTTGATCTCCCCACGGGAGTTCACTAGGATGTTGGAAGGCTTGACATCTGCAGGGAAAAGAACATTGAAAAGTAGGGGTTTGACACAGCTAGGATTGGGTGGGGAAGAGTCAGTGCTCCAGAGGTAGACCAGCCCTGACCATGAGTCCTAGGACATACTCCACCCCATCACAGAACCAGCCCGCAGCTCGCAAGTACTTTGTAATAGTGGGAAATTGTCATGGTGGGAAATTTTTCTTTTGACATTGTTTCTGTAAGAGTTGACTCTAATATGTAGCCCATAGATGCATGTTTGTATAAGAATCCTAGGAACTGACTTTAGAAGGTAGACTCCAACCTTCAGGCACCCCAGCTAGGGGAGGTTTGTTGATCTTCAACTGTGGAACCAGGATGATGTGAGGCCAGGATGACACACGCTGCACCATCAGAATGGGCTGTGCTAGTCTGCACGTACAAAACTTTTCAACACCCTCCCCTGATCTCTTTGTTCTGGTCCCCTCTCCCTCCTTATATAAACTTTTGCCTCCACTGAAATGTGGAGATGGGCTTTGAGATGTAAGTCCCCCATCTTTCACATAGCCAGCATCTGAATAAACTGCTTTCCGTCACATCAGCACCTGTCTCTTGAGCACTGGCTTTTGTAGTGGCAGGCAGCTGGACCTGCTTTCAGTTACCCTTGACACCAAGACCCCTTATTTCCCCTTGTTCAGGGATCAAGGAAGGACTATGAAGAGAGGAAATGACAAGCTGCTGTAGAAGCAGAACAGAGAGCCATTAAATTTCAACTCTTAAAGAATCCAGGCTTGGCAAGATGTTCCATGAAAGGAGTCAGTTGCCATGAAATCAAGATTTCAAAGTCTGCTCTGGCTGGTGGGGGTCAATGGATTGAATGCAGGCCTGTGAACCAAAAGGTCACTGGTTCTATTCCTGATCAGGGCACCTGCCTGGGTTGTGGGCCAGATCCCCAACTGGGTGTGTGCAAGAGGCAGCCAATTGATGTTTCTCTCCCTCTTTCTCTTTCCCTTTCCCTCTCTAAAAATTAAATTAAAAATTTAAAAACAAAAGTAAAAAGATTTCAGAGTCTGTTGCTTCAACTGCCCCTTTTGGCAAAACATAGTAACTACGGCTGGATCATAAGAGAGGGAGAAAAAACACCAATAATAAGACCCGTATGCTTGCTAAGGCTACAGACCAAAGACTAAAGGGGAATGAATAGAGGTGGGACTTCCTGTTTTTGACCTTGATTACACGCAGACCATGTGGGTTTCATGAATATGAGGTCCACCTGGAAAAAGTCCAGCCATTGTTAATAACACAAGAACAGTTTGTGTGACATCAATGTAGCCTGGCAGCCAAGGAGAGTGGGTGCCTGGACAATGATGACGCCACAAGCACGTGTACCATGTGGCCATCACATTCAAAATGACTGAGTAGAGCAACAAAACTGAATCAAATTTTGCGTTAAGCCTAAACATTCCTTTGTGGAAACTATTCAGATGGCCAAAGCTATGGGCAACTGGTGACTGGCAGATTTATCACAACACGCCTGCTCACGTATCACATCTTATGCAGTTATTTTTTGATGAGATATCAAATCACCCAGGTAACTCAGTCCCACTACGGCCCAAATTTGGCCCCCTGTGACTTCTAGCTTTTCCCAAAACTAAAATCACCTTTGAAAGGGAAGAGATTTTAGACTGTTGATGAGATTTAGGAAAATACAATGGGGCAACTGGTGGCAATTGGGAGAACTGTGTGAGGTCCCAAAGTGCCTGCCCTTAGGGGGGACTGAGGCATCACTGTCCAGTGTACAATGTTTCTTGTGTTTTCTTCAGTAAATGTCTTTCACAATGCATGGCTGGATACTTCCTAGACAGACCCTCTATGTGGCAGTGGTTAGAAGCTGACATGAGCCTTTCATTGAAGTCGTTTCTCTAACAGTCTACACAATAGCATCTACCTGTTAGTCAAGGAGAGCCAGAGAACTTGGCAGGCCTGGAAAAACGCTCCTCACTGTGGTCAAGGCAGTGCTCCCACTACCAGCCTGTCCCCCTCCCTGCACACTGACCCTCCTCACTTCGAGCCCAAGCTGCCGCCACAATGGCTAGTCCACTGGCCCTTCCCTTTGCAGAGAGGGTTAAGCTTCCAAATATTTTCTTCCATCACCTTCTCTGATTCAAACAGCCGCCCTGTAAAGTGGACAGACCAGCACCAAGTGTTCTTCTCATTTACAGGTAGGAAAACTGGGGCTGTGACTCAGTAAAAGTGCCCAGGCCAGGACTTTGTGGGCAGACATCAGCAAACATGAGAACCACTGGAGCAGGCCACACCCAGGGATGAAATCATAAACCATGACAGGGGATCTTTTTTTAAATTTATTTTATTTTAATTTTTTTAATTTAATTTTATTGTTGTTGTATTACATCCATCCCTTGACAGGGGATCTTTGACTGAAGGAACATAAACACTCTACAGAGTATCTGTAGAACCAGAGTAAACAACAAATCCCTGTAATTCCAACCCACCAGAACTGCTAATAACATTTTATTTTCCCCTTTAATCCTCGCATTTATTTTTAAACAGATTCTAACAGGTCTATTTAAGAAGCTTTCCAAGAGTAAATCAAAGAAACACACCACCCTTTCACATCCCAGTGAGTCCTTCCCCTGCCCCACGCCTACCTAGCCCCTCATTATCTCCAGCCCCTAGCGAACTCTAGCCCCTATCCACCTACCATCAGCTCCGAGAGAGGAATGTTGGCTGTCCGCCTCACCACTGCAACCCGGAGTCAGGACAAATCTGGCATGCACTGTGAACGATGGATCTAAATTCACAGTGTACCAATGCACACACTCCAAGACACCTGTGCGGTCCTTGTGAGGCCCACCCTCATAATGTCACAGGATATGAGACCCTTCCAAAACCCTCAGCAACCTGTGTCTCCTCCATAGAGATTTTCAAAATGTAGGCATCATAAGTGGCCTCAGAGAATATCTGGTTGGTCCCCTTCATAGTGGCGATGAAATGTCTAAGGCCCAAAGGGGTCCAGGGACTTGCCTGAGGTCACAGCAAAAATTGAATAAAGTTGGAATCAGAACTCAGACTTTCTGAAGCCAGCACCTGTCCTCTTCCCACTTACTTTGCTGTCACATTACTCACCTGTTTCACTCATTCACCTGTGCTCACTGAGCACCTACTACATGCCAGGCACCGTGCAGGTACGCGGGAGACATAGCAAGCAAACGTCCAGTGTACAATAAAGCTTACATTTTAGTGTGAGGAGACAGACAGAAACAAACTGACAAACCAATGTGTAATGTCAGGTGGTCTTAAGTACCATGAAGAAAATAAAATAACAAAACCATGAAAGAGCACAGACAGGATGAGGGTTGGGGTAGGGGTGGGGGTGGGGGCTGCTGTTGCTGCTGTGACAGGGCAATGAGGTAAGGCCTCGCTGTGGAGATGACCCTTAAGCAACAGTCTGTGTCACCTTTGGAGAATTACATCAAGCCCAAGGGAAGATGATGAACTTCTGAAGGTCAGGAATTAAATTTCCTTTTGCTTCTTTCCTAAGCGTAACATTTAGGACAAGCCCGACCTCTCCACAGTGCTGTGGCCCTTCTAGAACAGAGGACAAGAACTAGTTCCTGGAAGTCAGTGTTCAGTACGTGGAAAGTGATGCCGAGTAACAGGACAAAACTGCAAGAGCTGGGCGAGTGACACTGCTTGCTGGGGCCCAGCGGGGAAAGCCTTTTGAGGGCATGCTGACACTCGCCTCTTTCTTCCATGCTCCCCGCAAATGCCGCAGTCCCTCATCCCTGTGCCTGGACACTAAGCCCTCAGCTCCCTCACCTTCCAAGTGCTCCCATGGCCTATTTAGGAAACCTTCGGTTAGCCTTTGTTTTAAAGCAGAAAAGTGGAAGTTACTAAAGGGTCAAGGCGCTTGTATTCAAATCCTTGGCCAGCCGCCTCCTATACTGGTGGCCTCGAGCAAATCACTTTACTTCTCTGGTCTGTGGTCTGCCTATCAGTCAAGCTGCTATTGCTGAAGCAATCGCATCTCCTGCCACTTCACCAGATGGAGACCAGGATCAATGTAATGAAGTGTGGGCATTCGAAAAGCACAGGAGCCCTGACTGGGGTGGCTCAGTGTGTTGGGAGTCGTCCCTAGAACCGAAATTCCTGATCAGCGCACATGACTGGATTGTGGGCCCAGGTCCCCAGATGAGGGCAAGCAAGAAGCTCTCATCGATGTTTCTCACTTTACTGTTTCTCTCCCTCCCCTCCCCATTCTCTAGAAATAAATAAATAAAGCCTTTAAAAAATAAAATAAGAGCACACCGTGTTGCAGGAACACAAAGAATGATTCTTTCACAGGCTGCTCTCCGATACAACACAGCAGCACGCACCCCCCGCCCCCGCCAGGAATGCCGTCCCCGCTGGCTCAGACAAGTCTCCCCAGGCTGCACTGCCTCTGTAGCCATCCTTGTATCTGATTTCTATTCACACAGCAAGCAAGCCTCCTTTTTTTCAAACTTATGTAACACATTCTCCTCCATCCCTGACTGTCAGCTCCACTTCCCCCACCAGCTTGGGAGGCTGGAAAGATTCATGATGGTGGCAGAGTCAGAGAGGAGCAGAAGGAAATCCCAAGGGGTGTTTCCTTCCTTGGACCACATATGTCCTTAGGGGCCAGACACAACGCACATGGCTGTTCCTGGGGACCAGGGAAGCCAGATAAGAAGTTGCTTGGAGACCTGGCAACTCCAGAGCATGTGGCTGTAGCAAGCTGCCCCCTGGCAGTTCCACCCAAGTCGGTTCTTCTCTGGGGGCACAAAAGTGGTACATGTCAGACAAAACCAGAGAGAATGTGTCCCCTCTGTCAGCATCCACATTTGCATTCGACAACCTCGACACCTCTCTCCTCTGTTCCTACCGCCAGCATCTTTCCCCTTCAGCAATACAGCCTCTGCACAGAACCTGCATTGCCTTCATGTCACAGTCTGAGCCTCATGGCCTGCCTTTCCAAGCCTTCCATGGTCTCCTTCCCTCTCCAGCGTGCCCTTCAGGCTCAGGCTGGCCTGTCTCTCGTAACTGTGCTTGCTTGCACTTACCACCCATTCATCCCACCTCTGCTTCTAGGTGCCTAGCTCCTCTGAGTCCTTTCCCCAATGTGGGATACTGCTTTGCTCCTGGAGCCCAGAGTTAACTGGCTTTCTCCCACATCTTTCCTAGTAGCAACCTCAAACATTTTTAAAATCATAAGCCCTGGCTCTCTCTACTTCCTGACACCTTCTCCACCTTGGGTTCTCTTTCTGACCCTTCAATATCAAGAAGGTGAGGCTAGGAGGAGCCCAAGCATCCAATGGGCTAGGCTGTATTCTGGGGGAAGCATCCACCACCTGCTGGGCTCCCAGGCTAACAAGCCTCCCTAGGAAATCCCCAAGATGCTAAAGTTTAATACTCCCATCCTGCTCAGCCTTTGCAATAATGAGAATAGGTAAACACCCTTTATATAAAAATCAACAAAGAACTTTTAGGAAATATTAAGTAGAAGAAAATAGTTCTTCTGATATTTTCTGCCCAGAAATAACTACTATTCAAAAACCCCTGTTCTTATCCTAAGAGCACATGATTTTAACTTAATTTCTGGGCATTTTCTATCTCTCTACAACAAGAAGTTTGAATTAAATAAGACAGCAGGTCACTTGTTTATTCTATGAACACTTATAGAATCCCTGTACTGAGCTATGAGTAGAAAGGACATAGTCCCTATCCCTGTCCTCAAAGCTACTGCCACTATGGGCAACAGAATCAAATAATTAACATGAATGTGTGCACGTGTGTGTGACAGAAAGGGCATAGAGAGAAATGGTCAGGGGACTGTCTCAGGTAGTCTCAAGTCTTCTCCCAGCTGGGACTGATGCAGGCCTGACTGGGTGGCAAGGCCCCATCAAGGCAGATGAAGCAGGGGAGCATCAGCCCCCATATACTACTGTTGGAGCAACCTCATTACGCCTGGTTTAGGCTAATAGTACAAGATGCTATACCTATTGCAGGGGGAAAGGAAGGAAGGCAAGATGGAAGAAGGCAAGATGGAGGAGTAAAAGGGCAGAGGAGCAGGAGAGGCAAATGAGTAGAAGAGAAATTAAGGAGAGCCCTTGGAGGGGAGAAACGAAAGGCCCCAAAGAAGCAAGCTGAGGACACCTGGACACCAGACTGGCTCATCTGTGACAAAGGCTGGGTCCAAAAGTAAGATGATATTTGATAAGTGAAAGCTAAAGGTTAAAGAAAAAAAGGCAAATGAGATTTTAAAATGATGATAAATGATGATAAGCCACCATGGCAGTGCCTTAATAGCCCTTCTCCAAAGACAAGTAACAGAATGGAAAGGTAGCTGATCCTGATAAATCCATTAACATTCCTCACAGAGTCACCTCCAGTTCATGGCCTCAGGAAGCTAGTAAAGTAGCAAATATAATTAAAATTCAGAGACAATCCCAAACCCTTTAATTAGCCATGAACTGTAACCTCTTTTACCCACCCAACCTTCCCCAAGAGCATTAAAAAGAGGTCTCAGCTTTCTCCGCCTTGCTGTCTTCCCCCAGCTAAGGAAAATGAATGCAGATGAAAGGCTGGGGTGATGGCCCTGGCTGGTGACACAGTGGATAAAGCACCAGCCTGCGAACCCAAAGGCTGCTGGTTCAATTCCCAGCCAGGGCACATAACCAGGTTGCAAGCCAGGTCTGTGGCTGGAGGCTGGTGAAAGGCAACATACATTGATGTCTCTCTCCCTCTTTCCCTTCCCCTCTAAAAATAATAAGTAAAATCTTAAAAAAAAAAAAAAGAAAAGAAAAGAAAAAGAAAGGCTGGGGTGAGAGGATAGGTGCCTGCAAGCCCAGAAGACCTAGGAAGAAGCCACAACAGCTCTCAGTCACTGAGCATCTACTATGCCAGGCCTTTTAAATATACTGTCTGCTTTAATTCTCACAATACTGTGAAGTAAGCATTAGTGGGGATGAGAAACACTGAGGCCCACAGTCCAGGAGTTACCTGTCAAAACTACAGTGAACTAAAGGTCAGCAGCTAGAGTAGAATTCATAGACTTTATAGATTGAGATTCCAGAGCCTACATAACCTGGGTCTAGATATGGGTCTAGACAACATATCAAATGGCAAATCATAGTAAGCTATACTCCAAAGTTTCAGAAAAGCCATTATTAAATGGCTGAAAGTTGTCAAAAGGTACAACCTCCAGTTATAAGATAAGTAAGTCCCAGGATGTAACACACAGCATGGTGACTAGAGTACTGTATATTTGTATATTTGAAACTTACTAAGAAAAATAGATAGTAAAAGTTCTCATTATAAGGGGAAAAATATCTGTAATAATATATGGTGATGGATGTTAACTAAACTTACTGTGGTAATCATTTCAAATATATATACATGGATCAAATTATTTTGTACAGTTAAAATAATACAATGTTACATGACAACTATATCTCAATGTTTCTAAAGTTGTGGTTGTGGAAGGGGAGTCACATAAAAGGGAATAGGATCTGATTTGGAGTAAGCTGAAATCCTTGAAATCTGGCTGTGAGAGAAAATACTTCTCTAATTTGTTTAGTGAGCATGTGTTTCCTTCTGAGTTCTAGGTCATTATCCTCCATGACAAGTCAAACTGCAAGAAACAGCCGGAACTAAAGGTTGTTTCCCACCTCCTTCTGCTGAACAACTGAGTTCAACAAGGAGCCTTCAAAGCACACATGCCAGGTCCTAACAAGCAACTATTCTCTCTCTCCTCACCGTCAAGAGTTTTGCAACCAGGTCTAGTGACTGCATTTAAAATATTTTTCTTCCCTCCCAAGATTCCTTAGTATTGAAATGATTTCATTTTCTACCTTTGTGCATTCCTCTCTGCAAATTCACTGCTCATTTCTGACCCATATGGGACACAAATGCTGACAAACAGAAGAGAGCGTTGCAAGTCAAGATTTGGTTTTCATTAACACACACCATTCTAGGAAACAGCCCCAAATTTTAAAATAGGATGTAACAAAAGCTAGAGTAAAACGTATAGAGTTCCAACAAAGGGAGGGAAAGAGAAGGAGAGAAAAGTGGGACAATAAAGGAAAATGATCACAGGCCCTAGATTTCCTGATCTCTCATTTCTAATAACTTACAATATTTGGCAGAGCAGCCTCATTTTACAGACACAGAAATTAAGGCTCAAGTGAAGTTTCTTGCCAAAAATCATAACATAACCTTCCCAAATACAAGAAAGTCCCTTAATGTATTTCCCTTTCTAGACTATCTAGGCTACTTCAGAAGACATGTAGATATATACTCTACCTCAAAGCCAATCAATCCCAGTGAGGAAGAATACAATGTTGGCTAACTTGGATATTTATTGTCTGCTCTTCAAGAAAGGAAAATTAGCTAAAAACCTGTTTTGACCTGCTAAAAGCTTATTTTGCTCTACAGGAGAAGAGGAAATAAAGACAACGGAAAAGGCAGAGACAAGCAAAAATCTGTCCATTTTTAAATGGAAAAAATTCCTCATAACATCATTGTATTTACGGCAACCCAAGCTCTGTCAAAGTAAGGTATCACCATTTTCCCTATGTCATGGCGCAATACGATTCACCACGGGGTCTGGAAGGGAGGTCAGAAGGCCACTCGCCAGTCATCCGGACCTCAGTTCGGGACAAATTCCTGAAGACAAGCACCAGAAGAGTGTGTTTGCCAATTTAAGGACAAATGTAAGCCAAAAGTAATGGCCATTCCTTATGTAACTTACTGAGAAAACCCTCTCCCCACCACCACTTTCTTTGGAAGAAAAGCTCCTTCCTCACTCCAGCCAATGTCCAGGTGGAAACCTGAAAGGATCACAGGAAACATTCCCCATCCTCCAACTTCCCACCTGCCTCACCTGAGGAGCTAGAGACAAACTCGCCTGGAGCCACAATCACCGCTGTGGGTCTAGCAGCTGAGGTAATTCTAGAGCAAACAAGATTCTCATTTCTGAACAAGAAACCAGCATACATCTATAAAGTGGGGCAGTCTAGACAGAGTCCAAAGGAATTGATTTCCCTGTTGATTCATTGTCACCTTGAGGCTGTCACCATATGGCTGCGGGATGAGACACATGGGCAAAGGAAGAGGTGCAGCCAGGACCACTTCCAGGACACTATAGACCAATTTATGGATCAAGGCACAGACATAAATATCCCCTCGACTTCCAACCCCCAAACATACACAGACACTACTCCGGATAGAACCCTTGTACAGCCTTAGGGGAAACCCTGAGGTTCTGCTCGGGGAAGCCTGGCAATACACCAGTAAAGGCCTGGCATGCAGGAATGTGCCTTGCAAGGGTTGCAGAAGCTACTCAGAAACTCAGTACATGCGAGTCTGCTACGAACAGCTTGTAAAACAATCTCAGGCTACTTGCAGATCTTACCTACCAGCGCTAACCGCAAGTGTAACTGAAGGGGGAGGAAGACTACAGATGTCGAAATCTTAGCCTTGGCCGAGGACCCAATACCTCTGGAGGCTGCTGCTGGAATACCTATGAAGTGCTTTGGAGAAGCCCACCTGTCTCCAGGACTAGGATCCAAAAACACTCTTAAGAGTCTCCAAAGAAGCTTTAAATTTCATTCTGACCTGATAGCTCCCTGTTTTTATAACACTTTATCCTGAGCAATAAGGAAGCCTTTTTGGAGTGGATTTCAAGCAAAATGGCCCCAGGTATAAACTAGCTCTGAAGAAAGCCTTACAACCTGCTCTAATTACAGCTCAGAAATGTAGGCTGGCTTTCTCCATATATGCCAGGCTCAGGCCACTAATTCAATACTGGGCATAAACATCAGGCAGCTAGCTGCACACTGCTTCATCTGATAACAGGGAAAGAAAAACAAGTTGAGGCATAATTTAACAATGTTCTTGGCCATTTATTGATCATCAGCCAGCAATTCCAAAGCAGAAATAATTTATGGGCTAAGTTGCATGAACTCCGTATTGATCTACATCATGTAATGGTTCTCTTCAGGGTCTTGATCAAAATAAAACCTTGGTAGTTAGAGTGGGCTAAGAAGCACAACAGGCTAAGAAGAATGAAGGGCTAACAATGCAAATCATTGCTTTAAATGGCAGGAAACAGAGCTGTACCCTAATTTCTACTCCCTCTGCCCTCCAACCCCCGCAACACACATACACACACACACTTTAATTCAGAACCTAATTACCTGGGGTTCAGCTTAGTGTGACCTGGGCCTACACCTCCTACCATAGTAAGAGGAAAGGCTACACAGAAACCTTTGTAGCTAATTTTCCTTCCTTTTTTCTCTTTTTAAGATTTTATTATTTTTAGAGGGAGGGAAAAGGAGGGAGGAAGAAAGGGAGAGAAACATCAATATATGGTTGCCTTTCACCTGCCTCCAGCCACGCACCTGGCTGGAGACCCTGGCTTGCAACCTGGTTACGTGCCCTGGCTGGGGAATTGAACCAGTGACCTCTGGGTTTGCAGGCCAGCGCCAATCCACTGTGCCTCCAGCCAGGGCCTAATTACTTTCAGAGCTCCAGGGTCGGGGGAAAAACTCTCTCTCCTACTTATGACATCCATCAGCTTTTCATTAAGAGCACAGATAAATGTAAAGCTGAGTTTTATGATTAAATTTTAAAGTTTCCTCAGGCAGGGAATTCTTCCCCTTAACTCAGTGATTGGGAAGCTTTTTTGGTAAAAGATCAGAGAGCAAATATTTTAGGCTTTGTAGGCCATGTGGTCTCTTTCACAAAGTTTGTCAATACAGCACAAAAGCAGCCACAGGCCACACTTAACAGGTCAATGTGCCTGTGTTCTCAATACAACTTAATTTACAATCACCAAAATGTCAATTTCACACACTTGCCACAAAATTGTGATAAGTAATTCTTAGCTTGCAGGCCATTCAAAATAGCAGGCCACTAGTTTGCCCGCCCCAGTCTTAAGAACTTATTGTTTTCATTTGTTTTAGCAGGGTTTTTTTTGTCTTTCTGATCTTATCATTGAAAAAGTTTTTTCTAATTTGCATGTTTTCAACACCATTCCTCCTGTCTTCTAGTAACAGAAGTCCTCTTTTTCATTCGGCACATGCCCCTCCCCCAACAGCAAGTATTTCTATCTGGCCATGAGGTGGGTTTATAACCCAGGATGACCCAACTACTGTTGTTCCCTGAGCACAATGATTGGTCCAGAGTCAATCAGGGGCCAAGCATTAATCTGGATGCTGGGAGAGTCGGAAGCTCTTTCTCTAAGCTCCTATCTAGCACGGAGACATTTCAAATGTTGGAAAGCTACTATATGCACACCCAAGGCGTGCACAAGCTGTACCTGACTGAGACCAAGACACTCACCTGGTTGAAAAAAAGAACAGTACCTAAATGGCACCTGAAAACTATTGGTCTCCACCCAAATACCATTATTTACTTCCTCAAATTTCAAAAGTTGGTTGTAAGTACAGGTATGCCTAGTTTTGCATCACTGACATATTACTAAAAAGAAATATTTGAGTCAAATTGTAATTTGCTTATCTTTGTGAAGATTTTATGAAAACTTGTATTTGAAAGATCCTGTAGTGAATGCTTTTAAAAAGCGAAGAATCGCCCCTGGAGCAACTTGTGTTGTAAGTTATTTTTGTACATTAGTTTTACTAAGAGCAGGGCACACTGAGAAATCACTTTCAACCTAATCATTTAAAATCCCAAGTGTCGCCTCTGAGTGCTAAATTAGGTAATGGGATGCCAACCTGCCTACAACACTCAGCAGGAGGGGATGGTGTCTTTTGATATTGATACTTGCATGATTGCTATGGGAGCATATGCTTTACAGGCAAGGAAGGATCCCTGACCTCTCTGGGAGGTAATTCAGCCCACATCTCACTCCCCAGTGAGGCTTAGAAAGACCAAATGGCCCACCAGTAGCCCCTGTGGTAGGCGTGGCCTCAGGAGCAGCTGCTGTTCTGCTTGAGTGACTCAGCTTTCCAACAGGAGTAGCCCTGGTCCTTGTCCTTCCAAAGTCTATAGGTTCAGCTTTTCTTTCTTTCCTTTTTTTTTTTTTTGATAAAAACATTTTTTATTATTGTCACCACCCTGCTTATTTGTGCTGGTATATACCAAATGGCCAGATCGTCTAAAGAATATCTACATAACATTTCTTTCATATTTCAAGAGATGAAAATTACTGTATAAGGTTAAGTACAAAAAAGTACACAAGACAGTGAACCTGAAAAAAAATCCATGTATGAGATTTTATCCCACCTGCAGCTTTTACCTATTTTGAAAGAATTCATAAACTAAAAAATATTCTTTCTATTGTCAAGTTTAATGGAAGTGGGTTTAACCTAATTACAACACTAACCCCAGTATCACTGATCTGATATTTATAAAAAGTTATTTTTCAATAAATTAAACTTAATGCAACACCCATGCAAGCTAGAATGCTTTTGGTGAACAAGGACCTGCCATCAGAACCACAAGTCTAGAAAGTTCCAAACATGAAGTGTGATCTTTTTCAAACTGCCTCCATTCCTCACATCGATGATGTGAAGCCCAAGGCCAAGCCCATTCCTCTTTGCATGCGGGTCTGTGACCACGCCATTTCACACTGGGCATCCAGCTTTCTAAATACGTCTTCCTACTGCTTCAAAGTCTTATAACTTAACTTTCACCAACTGAGCTGTTACACCCAGCTTCATTCTCACTCTTAATACCCATTAATTTCCTACATTTGATGTTTTGGTCTTTGTTTCCAAAATTCCATTTCTCCCTTATTTCAGCAGACTGGGATCTGTCCCCTTCTTTCTTACGTTGTCAAAGCATTTTCTTTTTTTTTTTCTCTCCTGTTCAGCAAACTTCATGGAATTCACAGCTGCTGGGTTATAGTAGCTGGGCACAGCGATCCCGGTCTCTGCCGGCACTTTCCCCTGCAGGGTTGCCACCTGAGTCATGGGGTTACTTGCGTGCGTGATGCCAACAGGCCAGCGACGTTGAGAACGGAACCTCCCGTAGTTGCAGCTGCTGCAGCTATCTCTTGTTGTTTCTGTCTTTCAACCATTTCATTTCCTCAATGTTCTTGTAGCTTCTTTGCCCTTTCCAACCTCGAAGCTAAGGCCTCCTGTGCATCCATCATTACGTTTCTGTCCCTGAAGGGAGGTGGACTAGGACTTCCCCTTAAACTTCTGCTAAATCTTCTTGGTTTTTCAATTCTCTTCATTGCATCTCAACTCCTACTCCTTGTCCTGCTCCTGCTTCTGCTGCTATGCCTGTGTCTTGACCTTAAGCGGGAATGAGGCCTGATGTGGCATTTTCTTTCCCTGCTTCTGGATTGTGCTTTCTTCCTCTCTCTGCTTCTGGATCTCGACTTCTGCTCCCTACTCCGGATCTTTACTTTTTCCACTCCCTGCTTCCACTCTGATGACAGCTTTCACAAGACCTAGTTCTTGAGTGATTTCTGCCTCTTGATGACCTTCTGTCTTTGCATATGTGCCTGTCCTCCCCATTTTCAGATGAATTTAGTTGCTCTCTTCATCAGAAGAATGTTCTTTGTCATTATGTTCCTTAAACTTGTGTTTCTTAGCAGATTTATCTTTGGATCCACATCTTCTTGCCTCTGCTTCTGCTCTGGCTCCTGTGGTTCTTTTCCTTCATTATCTGACTTTGTTTTCTTTCTCTCGACCTCAACCGTAGTCTTGAGTAATGATGCTACGAGGCTCTGGGAGAAACGGACACGTCTGACTGCTCTTTTTCCCCATCACTGTCTGGGGATATTTTTTTCCTGGGGCTAGTCCATCTCATTCTGTATCTATCACTAGCTGCCATAGTCCAGAGTCCTGGCCAAGGGGGCGGCACCTCGACTTGCTGCTCTCAAAAGTACGAGTGGCCCTGATGCTTTGCCACAGACTAAAGGGCTCAGGCGAGAGACCCAGATGGCATAAGGGTTCAGCTTTTCAAAGGACTCTCTGATCTTTCCCAGGATCCTTCCAAGGAGTAAGTTTTGAGATGTTTAATCCAAAGGAGGCTGGTTTCTATTGCTGGTAATTACAAAAGCCTCTACCACTCATCGACTAAGCAGCTAATACCTGTTAAGTGTTTACTATGTGTGTTGAATGCTATTAAAGTGCTTGGTGGGCATTATCTAAAATAATCCTGACAACCCTTTTGGTAGGCTCTATTTTCTCGATTTTCCTTAAGTTTGGAAAAGTTAAATAACCTGCTCAAGGAGACACAATCAAGATTCAAACCCTGAGCTTTTATCACTGCGATAGAGTGGAAACTGGCCATATTTTGCAGCTCCTCCCATCGAGCTACTTCCTCTGACTTTTGGCTTGACGACATGACTGGCTTTAGTCAAGAGGGCAGGACTTAACCTGACATAAGCAGATGCTTGCATGGTGGTTGACTACTGGGGTTGTTACCCTTTCTTGCTACTAAAACCCAAAGACCATTATGGGAAGAAGCAAGGGCCTTCCCTTCCCAGAGAATGAGTAAGAAGATGGGGTAATAGGCCCTGCCAGCCCAAAGAATTATAAAAAGTAATAAACTGCTGTTTTAAACTACTAAGTTTTGGGGTGGTTTAGTACCAGCAAAAGCTAATTGATCAACACTAAGCTATCACCAACAAATCAACAGCATCAAGTGAGAGTAAAAATTCGAGGTAGAGGAAAAGCCTCTTTATTCTTCCCTATCTTTCCTCATGGAAAGAACACGAAGAACAGAGTTTGTATTTAATCAGGAATGAATATATTTAGAACAGAGGAGGAACTTACTGGCAGCAAAGACACTGAAGACAGAGGCAGGAAGACTCAGAGTCTGTCATTCTCATCCTAACTCAGGTTTCCAGGAATCATCCATTCACTATGCTTCTTGCTCAGGAATCAAGTTGTGCAAAAGGCAGGCCTCATGGCAAATTCTTTCAGAACTTCTGAAGAAGGCCCACAAACATCAGGAGTCTGAAAAACTAAGCAGCCAGGCCAGGCCAGCAGCACGCACACTGCTTGTTGGGGCAGAAATCCTTCTAGTGACCTCTTTTTTTTGGCCAGACAAGCAGTAAAATCTGCACCAGAGACATCTATCCAGAGACTTGTCTACGCTAAGCAGCTCTTCATGCCAAAGAGCAATAACTGGTGAAGCCAGAAAAGAAATTCCTAGCAAAGTAGGGCAGCACCCAGGCTGAAGGGGAAAGCCAGCTGGTTATTCCAGGAATAAGCTGAAACCTTTCTCTCTCCAGGATGGAAATAAAAGTTAGAGCTTTCTATGATCTCACCCATTACGGGACAATAATGAGCAAAACTAACAACAAGCAAAACAGAACCAAGTATATGAATACAAGGAATAGGCCTTCAGTGGTCAGGGGGAATGGGGTTGGGGGGAGGGGGGAGGCAGAGGCAAAGAAGGGGAGCAGCTTAGATAAGAACCTAGTATAAAGGAACCATGGACATGGACAACAGGTGGGATTGATTTTGGGGGGAATGGGTGGGTGGGGAGGGAGACAGAGAGGAGCAAAAAGGGGATGGATGTAATACAACAGCAATAAAATTTAAAAAAAAAGGTTAGAGCTTTCTGTCAAAAGCACAGAAAAGGCACATGGTAGGAAAAAACACACGATTAGATTAATGACTGTGTTATGAGCAGAAGATACGGGCTCTTAGCTGAGTTTCACTGTTCATTCCTGTGTGTTCCAACAAATAACTCTTTACAGGAGAAGCTATTTTCTGCAATTTTGTTAGGGACTGGGGATACAAAGGCAAACTAGACATGTTTCCTGATTTAAAGACTAGTAAGAGACCTATAAACTCAATGAGCTTTGTTGTCCACATGTGTGAAATAGGAAAAACATACCTATTTCACAAGGTTGTAATGACAAATAAATGAAATAAGTAGCATAAGGCACATTAATACTTGGTGTATAAATAGGTCCTCAATAAAGAATGATCATTATTTATTACAATAAGAATGAAATGGATACTGTGCCAAAGGAATAGAGGCAGTGTATTTAATCCATTCTGAGTAGTGGACAGTTTATGGGAAAGCATCTCAGAAGAAATGTCTGAGCTAAAGAACAGTATTATTACTAATAACTAAAATTTATTGATGACTTATGAGAGAGACTAATTCTCACAATTATGTGAAACAGAAGTATTTAATTTGCAATTACTGCTCTTTGGCATGAATTATCATTTTATAGATGAGTAAGTAACTCAAGAAGGTTCATACACCCTTTTGCATAAGTGAGTCAGGATTTGAGCTACAGCTGGCTGACTCCCCAGCCTCAGTGCTGGATTTTCAGGATAAGCAGACCAAGTGTAGCAAAGGTATCAGTAAGAGGAAGTTGGGCTGGGATGTGGAAGGAAGTACTCCAGGGAAAAGCAATAGCAAAGGTGAGGTTGCACAAAGGCAGAGTCTCAAGTTTCTCACAAATTACATAAAGGAAGAAAGGTGATTAGCATTTGTTAGGGCCTTCTATAGGCAAAATGCTTTCCCAGTAGCTTCCTTTTGTAATATTACTAATTCTCCCATCAACCTAGGAGTAGGCATGCAGATTCCATCTAATAGATGTAATGGTTTTACTCCACCAGATCCCTCCAACACTGACTTCATGGGTCCCTCTCAGTGAGGTTACATATTGTCAATCACAGCCTTAGAGCACAGCCCCATACTGAACAAATATTCATCCCTCCTCTCCTTTCAGTTGTTTTTATTTCCTAGAAACTAATACACTAAAATATTCTAACATGGAACTCAAATCTTAACCACAGATTAAGGGCCACAAACTATTGGTAAACTGCTTTCCCCTTAAGGAAAGCTTAAGTCAGAATATCCCTCCTACTGATGCTTTGTTAATTATCAGTGGAAAAAGTACAAAATGGTGACTAGCCAGTGCATTTTGAAAAAATGTACGTATTTGTAAACTCACCACCAAAGCCAACATTTAATATTTTGATTATTCTAGAAAGTTCCCTTTGCCACTCCCATGCTACCACCGCCCCCTCTACTCCCAAGACCATCAAGCAGTCAATGCTTTACTTTGTTACTGTGGATTAATTACTTCTGTCCCAGAATTCTGTATAAATGGAATCATAAAATAGGCACTCTTTTGTGTCAGGCTTCTTTCATGTAGCATACTTTTTGAGCTCCATCCAAGTAGTGTTTATCAACAGTGTTTTTTGTTTTTAATTTATTTATTTTAGAGAGGGGGGAAGGGAGGACGAGAGAAAGGGACAGAAACATCAATGTGTGGCTGCCTCCCCCACGCTCCCAATCAGAGACCTGGCCTACAACCCAGGAATGTGCCCCGCCAACCGGGAATCGAACCAGCAACCTTTCAGTTCACAAGCTGATGCTCAATTCACTGAGCCACAACAGCCAGGGCAACAGTGTTCTTTTTATTATTGAGTTGTTTTCTGTTGTTTGAGTATATCACAGTTTGTTTACCCACTCATCTGGTGATAAACATTTTGGTTGTTTCCAGTCTGGGTGTATTAGAAATTCAGATGCTATGAACACTGTGTACAAACCTTAGTGCAAACAAATGTTTTCATTTCTCTTAAATCAATACTGAAAAGTGGGGGTGATGAATTGTATGGTTTAACTATTAAACTTTTTCAGAGTGGTTGTACCTTTCTCTGGCTGCTTTTAAGACTATCACTGGTTTTCAGCAATTTGACTTTTTTGGGTTTAATAGCTTTATTGGTATATAATTTTTATAAAATACAAGTAAAACCATATTCTTAAAGTGTATCATTTGATGAATACATATGACTATCACCACCAAGATTATAAATGTATCTACCACCCCAAAACTTTCCTCATGTTCCCTTGTAATTCTTCCCTTCCTCCCCTTTCTTTCCCTCATTGACCACGTAACTAGTAGTTTGCATTTTGTACTACAAATTAGTTTGCAATTTCTAGAATTATATAAATAGAATCACCTAGTATGTGCTTGTTATCTGACCCTTTCACTCAGCATTATTCCTTTAAAATTCATCCATATTGTTCCATGTATCAATGATTTATTCTTTTTATTGCTAAACAGTATGCTATGTATGGATATAACACAATTTGATTATCCATTCAACTGTTGGTGGACATTTGAGTTGTTCCGAATTTTTGGCCATTACAAATAGAACTACTACAAAATGTCATGCACAAGTCCGTGACTGGGTATATGCTTTCATTTCTTTAGGGTAAATCCTAGGAATGAGATGGCTGAATGTTTAGCAGATACATGCTCAACAGTAATGAAACCGATAAGCTGTTTTCCAACATAATTGTACCATTTTACACTCCTACCAGCAGTTTCTTGACAATGCCAGCTGCTCCCCATCCTCAATAGCATAGAGCCAGTTTCTTTAAAATCTGGGTGTTTTGTAATGTAATTAAAACCACAATCTCACCAAGGCTTTAATTTACATTTCCCTGATAACTAATGATGTTGAACATTTTTTCATGTGCTCATTTGCCATTCACATATTTTTAGTAAAGTTTCCGTTCAAATCTTTTACCCGTTTTTTATTTATGTATTTATTTATTTTTAAAAGATTTTATTTATTGCTTTTTAGAGAGAGGGTAAGGGAGAGAGGCGGAGAGGGAGAGAGACATCTATGTATGGTTGCCTCCAGCCACAGACCTGGCTGGAGACCTGGCTTGCAACCTGTTTATGTGCCCTGGCTGGGAATCGAACCAGCTACCTTTGGGTTCGCAGGCTTATTCACTGTGCTACCAGCCAGGGCCTTTTACCCATTTTTAAACTGGGTTATTTATCCTTCTATTATTAAGTTGTAAGAGATCTTTATATATTCTAGATAAAGTCCTTTGACAAATACATATTTTGCCAGTATTTTTACTCAGTCTTTGTCTTTTTTTGTTTCAGTGTCTTTTGAAAAGCAAATGTTTTTAATTTAGATGAAGTTCAGCTTATTGATTTTTCTTTGATAGTTTGTACTTGTTACAATACAGATCACTACGAGTTTTCAATGCTTTCATTTATAAGTTTTATCATTTTAACTCTTACAGTTAGACTTATAATCTACTGAGAGTTCATTTTTATATGATGCAATAAATGTTCATATTTGTGCATAGGATATACAATTATTCCAGCATCATTTGTTGAAAAGATAATTCTTCCTCTACTGAATTGCCTGGTGATAATTGTCATAACTCAATTGACTTTATATGTTTATTTCTGAATTCTTCATTCTATCTATTTGATCTATTACTTTCAGCTTTACACCTTTATAACACTCTATTTATTATTATAGCTTGGTAACAAATCTGAAATCAGGTAGTATAAGTCCCCCAACCTTTTTTTCCCCAAGTTGTTCTGGCTATTCCACATCCTTTGTATTTCCATATAAAGTTTAGACACAATGTGTCACTTATTTTTTAAAAAAGCTGCTGGGATTTTCAACGAGATGACCTTGAATCTAAAGCAAATCTGACACCTTAACAACACTAATAGTGGTGGTAGTTGCACAACAATATAAATGTATTTAATCCATTAAACTGTACCCTTACAATTGGTTAAATGGTAAATTTTATGTGTACTTTACTACAATTTAAAATTTTTTAATTATAAAAAAAAAACAATGCCTATTTAAAAGTTTAGAATTTATCACCTAATAAATGATCACTCGTAAGCTGGACAGTCAATCCCACCAGTCTGCTCCGGTCCTCTCCACTTTTCCTCAGTCTTCCCTGCTTCTACCTGCACCTGATAGCATACTGTGGTTGAAGGGATATGGTCCATAGCACTTTCCAAGTTTCTCTCCTATGGCTTCTTCATCTTTGTTTTTAAATAAATCATATTGAGGTATAATTTATATACTATAAAAATGAAGCCATTTTAATGGAAAGTTTGACTTTTGATTAATGCATATACCCATTATCTACCATCACAGTCAAAATACAACATTTCCATCACCCAAAATTTTTTAATCCTCACTTGAGGGCATTTTTTCTGTTGCTTTTGGAGAGATAGGAGAGAGAGGGAAAAACAGAGAGGCAGAAAAAGAGAAAGAGAGGTATCAATTGCTAGAGAAACATCAACTGCTTGCCTCTCCTATGTACCCCATAGGTACATGGGATTGAGCTTGCATCCTAAGTATGTGCCCTGATTGGGAATTAAACCCCCAACCTTTCGGTGAACGGGACTATGCTCCAACCAACTGAGCTACACTGGCTAGGGCCACTCACATCTCTTTTAAAGTTACTTCCTGAACTCTCAGGGAACCACTGATCTACTTTCTGTCACTAAATTTGTTGTTTTCTCTACAATTTTATATAAATGAAAACAGTTGACACTATTTTGCATCAGCTTCTTTCATTCAGCATAAATGTTTTTGAGATTAATCGAAGTTAAATGTATCAGGTTAGCTTATTAGTTATTATTGCTGAATAGTATTCTATTGTATGGAGATACAACAAGTTATTTACCTCTTTTCCTATTGAAGAACACTTTGATTATTTCTATGATAACTGTAGTTGCTTTAAACATCTGCATGAGTTGATGTGGACATATGTTTATATCTCTTGGATAAATATCTAAGAGTGGTATGGTCATATGGCAAATGCATATGTACCCTTATTAAAAGGTGCATATTCTTTTATAGTCAATCTTATATCCAGGCGGTTTATCGTGGTTTTGAATCTATGGACAATCTAGTCCAGCAGGCAGACAGTGACACAGGGGTTGGGTAACTAAATTCTGGCAGAGCCTCTGTCCTGGGCTGGCTGCCTGCTATGCCTGTTACAGCTCCAGGTGGCCTGTGTACCACAGACCAAGAAAAGGGTGGAACTTGATGCTCTAGCCATCAAGCTAAATGACCAAAGGCTTGCAATAAAAAATTAAAAATACTATTAAATGGCTTCTACACCAAAATACAAAACAGGATACAGCAACTTTTAGGTTTCAGCTAAAATTTTAAAAATAAAAAATAGCACATAACCCTTCTCCCCTTTTAATCCTCACCTAAAGACATGTTTATTGATTTTACGAGAGGGAGAAAGGGAGAGAAAGATCAATGTGAGAGAGGAACATTCATTAGCTGCCTCTTGCACATGCTCCAAATAGGGATAAAACCCACAACATTTTAGGTTTACAAGGCAATGCTCCAACCAACCGAGTCACACCAGCCAAGGCACTAGCAGGTAATTTCTTACCTCTATGCATAATCTTGTGCTTCTCCCTCAGATATGTCAGGCCTTTTATTACCTAGAGGAAAAAGAATGTAAAAGGATAGGAAATGGAAATAGTGGTGTTTAGAAAATACTCAATGTCTCTAATAAAAAAAATGATCTAGAAAATGTTTTATCTATTTATCATAGATTTCCCTCCTTCCATTTCTTATTTTTTTTAACCTTCCTTATCCAGAAACCTCCTTCTTTACATGGCATATAGAATATTATTTATAAGTGAAACTGATCATTGCAAGTTTAAACATTTAAAAAATAGTTTATTTACATCCATTTCTTTCTAAATCTACAATCTAAAAAGAGGTTTTTGGTGCCACAAATGGGAATTCTTTTGGATATTCTATCATATTTTTCAAGACAGATTTTAAAACAGAGAATATTCCTTTTCTAGTTTTGATGAGAGAATCTAGATATGAAATATTCTAGTGAGTGCACCCTATTTTCTTACAAACTTTCCCTTGTTAACTCCTTAAGCTTCCTCCCTTGTCCATTTTCTACTGATTCATTAACTTACCAGTAAAAGGACTTGAGAAAAAAACTTCACAACATACTCACAGCAATGCTAACTTTTCCTAAAATTTGCTCAGGAATTCTTCCAGCTTTCTTCAGGACTTGATCCAAGGAACCTCCATCCTAAGAATAAGAAAACCAGGCCATTTAGTGACAATGTTTTTAACTATTCTTTCAAGTGTTAAACTTCATGAGGACAGTGAATCCCACACATGGCAAATCCTGCCAGAAGGACACTCTGTGGTTTGTTCCAGACATCAAATATTATATGAATGCAAAACATTGTGGGGGGTATCAAACAGCCTATAACTCAAATCCTATGAATAATCATTAAAGAAATTACCAATTCAGTGGTCAAAAAAAAAGAGTGTGATTTTAATTACACTGACAGTATTGTGTAGACAGAGGCAAACTGTCTAAATTTGGATACCAACTGTGCTGCTTACTACCTATGGGACTTTGACCAAGTTACCCCACAATAAGTTGGGGAAGGTAATAATTATTAATTATTATGCTATTAAATAAGCATAGGGCTGTTAAAAGTATTAAGCTAATACATAGAAAGCATGAAAAACAATCTCTAGCATATAGTAAGTGCTAAATCAATGTCAGTCATTTTATCAGCATCATATGTCACAACTTGCATTTGGTACCATCCAAATAAATCATAATTAATAAAAAATTTTAAAGTGTTATTGAAAGCAATAAATTCATTCCACAAATTCTACCAAGTACCATGGACAATGTTAGGTTCTATGATAGATAGAGATATGAATAAGACCTAGTTCCTATTCTCAATAAATTTACAAACTAATAGACAAAATATATATCTCTTAATAAAATATAAAAAAAATAAAATAAATGTATAGAAAAGTGCTGTAGATGTAAAAAAGAAAGAAGTAATTCTGACTTCACTTGGAAGAATGGCATTTCAGCTGAAATCTTACTCAAAGAGTAAGTATGATTTCCATACCAGGAACAGGCGAGAAGCAAAGGGAGAAAAAGAGCAGGGTATTTCATTTTGATAAAATCAAAAGCACAGAAGCATTAAATTGCACAGTACTCCTGGAATGACATGCTGTTCATTTTACTGTGGGTGCATGAAGAACTAAAGTCATGGATTAGACTGGAAATGGCCAGCTGTGGCCGGATTACAAAGCCCCACTAAGGAACCAAGACTTGACTTTATGGAGGCAGAAGGGTAGGAACCCTACAAGAATGTTTTAAGATGGCAACAACATCTGAGAGAAAGAGGCATGAGCAAGGAACAGATAGATCATGGGAAGGTGACATGAGCTGGACCTGGAAGTGGAAAGAAAGTGTAAGAGGGGATACAAGTATGGTGTGAAGCCAGCCTCTGCAAGACTCACACACCAGGCAGGGCCTTTCCGTTTCTGGATCCTACATTTTAAAATAAGATCTTGCAGAAATGTTTCACCCAGGGAACCTTGACGTCAAGACAAATCACTTGTGCCCCTATAGATGCAGAGGTAGCCAATTATTAGCCATAATTTAAAATTTCCCTCAGAAAGCAAAAATAATTCCTATAAATTCAAACTATTTTCTAAAGTATCCCATCTACACTGAGTATCATCACCTGCCATTTGTTAATCATCTCTGTGTAAGGCATAGGGATGTGTAAGACACTAGGGATGAAAAATCTGTAAATACAGAAAAAACACACACTCTGCTTGGGGAGACAAGATGTATTCATAAAGAGGCAAAGCATCTTGACTCCTCCTGTGAAACACGGCAGGGAACAAATATTTGAATGAAAAGAACATATATTGCTACAGGTGTTCACAGAAGCAGTTAAAGGGAAGGTCTCACAGCAGGAGTGACATAGGAGCTGAGCCTTGAAGGTGAGCAAGACCAAAGAGACATTCCCTCCAAAACTGCCACGCCTCATGCTGCAGCCATGGAATGCAAAGTCACAGAACAAAGCAGAGCATGATAAACTAAAGATGTGAAAAAGGTCTGTGTATATTCACACAAAACCAGAACATCAAAAATGTTATCAACTGTTATTTCCAATCAAGGTAGTAAGGTTATCAGGGATTTGTGTTGCATGATAGTTTCTTCTTTTATGCTTTACTACTGCTTATAAATTTTCTAAAGTGAACATACATTTTACCTTTTTTAAGTACTGAACTCATTAAAGTGGAAAATTAAATCTATGAATCAATTAACTGAGAAACTATTTTGTGCAAAGGTACTGTTAGGTAGATACAACACTGCTTTCTTTTTATAGGGAGTGAAAAAAATGTTACCTGAAACAATGCTAAAAATAGATTATCAACTTAAAAAATTCTATGCTTATAAAAAGGAATAGTTTGGAACAATCACTTTCTGTCATGTCAATTCTGGATCACAGATATGAATGGAAAAAGAAAGTAGCTAAGGTGTGGACTCTCAAAGCACACTAACACCCTTAAATCAAAATAAACTCCCTAAGCACAACTATCTAATGGTGGATCAGTCCACCAAAGAGCATGGTAGAAGATTCTGAAATTCAACCTTAAAGTCAAATGCGCATAATCTCCACACAGACACAAGAGTGGAATTAGGAATCTAGAACCAAACAGAACATCCCTGTAAACACACTTATTTTCCAAGAGCACTTGGAAGAGCCTTACTCAGGCTGAGTTTGAGTTACCCTGTGAGCCTGGCTACCTGCATAATGCCACAGGCTCCTGGTGTCCAAATCAGGACAACATAATAACTCAAGTAACCACACCCCAGTCAGCCAACATCTTTGAACTTCCGTTACTGATGGGAAGAGAAACTCCAGTGCAGAAAGTTTCCCAACCATTTCTATTTTACTTCCAACTGAATGTGGTTTCAGATCCTTTGTTTGAAGACTTTGCCTAAGTCTTAGGGAGGACTTAAGATAACACAACTCCTCTGTCAAAATCTGATTCAAATCAACTAGAAAAAGCTAACTCTGTGGTGCTTAGGTTGCACAGCCTAGGACAGATGGCAGCCCAGCCAACTACCTTGTACCTTGGTTTCCACTTTCCCTAGAAGTTATGATATTTCTCCCCGCCCCCCCAATGATTTTATTTATCTTTTTTAGAGAGAAGGGAAGGGAGAGAGGCAGACAAGGAGAGAAACATCACTGCATGGTTGCCTTTCACCTACCTCCAGCTACAGACCTGCCAAATCAATGCATTGTGCCAGACCCAGGAAATGACTCAGAAAGGGGAGGTGGCTGCAGTGAGCTGGGAGAGTCCAGGAGGACAAGATGGAGGGGGCAGGAGTCATTCCGGGGTTTGTTTGTTTGTTAAGGTTTTATTTATTATTTTCAGAGAGAAGGGAAGGGAGAGAGAGACATCAATGTATGGTTGCTTTTCACCTACCTCCAGCTACAGACCTGGCTGGATACCTGGCTTGCAACCTGGTTATGTGCCCTGGCTGGGAATCAAACCAGCGACTTTTGGATTCACAGGCCCGAGCCTACCCACTGATAAATATTTCTAATTAACAGAAGAAACCGTGGCTCTCTTCCCTTTAACCTCCTTCTACAGTAAGCTTTAAACAGACTTACGGTGTGAACAATGGAATTAGCAGGACTTAAGAAGCATGAACCAGTCAGAATTACCCAGAGATATCTGCAGCTCACCTCAAAACCTTTAAATTCCACTTCACTGTTGCCAAGGACTTGCCTTTACTGAATAAAGCTGCTGAAACTGTGCTTATTTTTAGAAGCTGATTATTAACTAAGTCAATGTTGCTTTGGAGAAGGTTTTCTATAGAAGGGATAAATGACTTATGGGGGGAAAAAGAGCTCAAAAGCTTTTACTCCTACATGAGAACCATCAACTCTGTGTCCCCAGCCTTCTGCTTGCCCAGCTACCACTGAGGCAGAAGTCTACTTCCCCAAAGACAACAGCATTCTGGTCCTGTTCTGGGAGCACTCATTTATCCCTTGGATCGCAAAATTCAGACCGGGCAGAGCACGCACAGCTGATTTCTGGGAAAGGTCTGCCCCTGGCCAAGTGCTTTGAAAGGATGAGTGTAATGAATGTTGATGACACAAATTACTTTAAAATGCACCCCCAAAAAACCCCAATTTGAGCAAATAGATGGGTCAATACATGGTAAAGCAAGTACAGCGAAATGTTCATTGAAGAATCTAGATGATGGGTTTATAGTGTACCTTACCAGAATTCCTTCAACTTTCTGTTTTCAAATTTTCATAAAAACCATTGGGAGAAATGTTAATGACAAAGAATGCCATGCAAAGACTGTGACAAAGAGGACCGAAGAACCTCAGAAGTTGGGTTATGACGAACAGATAGAGCTCTGCATGAAATGTAGTAAACTCAGAGGCAAAGCAGAACTCCCAAGGAGCAGCCAACAGTCAGCCTTCCCCTCAGGGGCAGCAAGCGCAGGAACCCTCCTGCAGGGGAATCTTCTCAGGGACCAAGGGAGGGGCTGAAGTGCCCAGGACTGGAGCAGAAAGCTACTCTGGTCCTCATGGCTGCTTGAACTTCAGGTCACAGCTGCTTCCCCATAGGGTTCTGTCTCACCCCTAGTATTAACAGACTGTTTTAGCTGCCCTCTGACCCTGTGTATACCCAGGCACTCACTGTCCTATTGCTGGTTCCAAAGCTTCTCTCCCACTGAGCCCCAGGCCTGACCATTTCTTCTCTCATCTTAGCCTGCCTCATTCCATCATTCAACACGTATCACCTAAAAGGTGCCAGACACTGCTTGGCCCTCAAAAGGTTTTAGCCTTCCCAGGCTCTGAAAGCCAGTTTCCCAGGTTCAGACTCCTCTGGCATCTCATTATTTTCACAGAGCCAAGTCCAAGGGGGTGGGGGGTGGGGGGATGACCTGCAGATACTGGAAATGGACCAAGAGAATAAGAAGCCATCTCTTGTCATGTCCCATGTCATCTTTTCCTACTGGAAGGGAAGGCAGGAGAGGATGGAGGAAACACAGGGCCAAGGGCACAAAAGTTCTCTTGGAGTTAAGATCAGACACTGGGCTCTAATTCCAGAGACCAGGGCAGGTCTGAGACTTGGAAGTAAGGAAGTTGCTGAGGGACACTATGCTGCACT
The DNA here is from genome assembly GCA_004026585.1 of Noctilio leporinus. Taxonomy (NCBI): domain Eukaryota; kingdom Metazoa; phylum Chordata; class Mammalia; order Chiroptera; family Noctilionidae; genus Noctilio; species Noctilio leporinus. Next base: position 45,926 of record PVIW01009337.1, read on the forward strand.
GAACGCAGAGCAGTCACAAAGTGTAGAGGTCAATTATGCCAGCCTATATCTTTAAATTGTTGGCCCCAGTGAGAATAAAGCAAAAGCTAATGTGTACAAAAGACATACTCTGAGTTGGTGTGCTGAAAGATGCATATCTGTCAATATAGTTAATCCTCACCACAAGGCAGGTGTAATAATGGTGATTTTACAGATGAGGACACTGACAATCAGAATGATAACTTGCCCAAGGACATGAATGAGACAGTGACAACCAGTGAACAAATAATTATGGAGTCCTGCTGTGGGTCAGGACTATTCTGGGTGTTGGAGGCACAGTGGCCAACAAAACAAAGTGCCTACTTGGATTTTTGTGGAGAAGGGAGATAATGACTAAATATCTCAGATTCCAAAGTCTCCTGTGCCATGCTGCCTAATGGGGCAGAAGAAAATAAGCAACCACAAAGCCAGCTCTTTTTTAGAACTTCTAGGCATCAAGAAGGAAATAGGGCCTTGATCACTACGCAGTGGATTCATCAAAGCATGGTGCTGAGGTCAGACTGCATTAGTTTAAATCCTACAATACCACTTACTAGCTGCATGACCTTGGGTAAATTATTCCCTTTCTCTGAGCTTGTTTCCTCATTGTAAAACAGGGATAACATACAATAAGACTGTGAAAATGTAGTAAAATATTAATTTTCTTAGGGTGGTGCTTAATATAATATACACCCAATAAATACTAGCTTATCATTATTAGTACTGCTAACATTATTATTGTTATTATTACTGTTAGTCAGTGGGAAGAGGAAAAAAGGAACTCCAGGCAACTAATGGTAAGAAGACTGGCAGCTCACAAACATGATTAGCTCATAAATACCCTCTCACGTGCTCTGTTGTGTATCAGGTGGAATTACTTCAGGCTGCCCTTAAACCAAATTATCAGCTCTCTGAGGGCAGGGACTGTCTCACTCATCTTCATAACCCCAGAACCATGTACCTAGTACATAGCATTGTATATAATAAATGGACTTGAAGTACATTAGCCAAACTTCACCCACATCAAAGTATTTGGATCAAAAAGACTAGGAGATGTGGTCTAGGCGCACCCCCCAGAGATAACTGGGTGCTGCCACCTTTCTTTGAAGAGAGGCAGGGATCTAGGAGGAGACCTTCATTTGGCTTTTACAAATTCTAGTCAGGTTTCCCAGGAGCCCAAGAGAGTACAGGGATCCAGGAAGATGCAGGAAGCAGCTGGTCACCCCTCAGACTAAATATTAGCCAAGAGTCACCCAAATCCCAGGTTCCAGAAGCCAACAGGTGGTCACATACCATGTGCTCCATGCAGATGCTGATCTCGCCATCACTGTAGAAGGCACCATAGAAGCCCACAATGTATGGGGAGTTACACTCATGTAGAACTTGCAGCTCCCTTATGATCTGGTTCCGGATAGCAGGTTTGATCTCCAGATGAATTAGCTGGGGAAGGAAAGGTGGGAGAAAGAGAGACTTTAAAACACATATAAATGGATGGATGGAAGTTTTTTAAATGCTTAAGCTTTTAAAGGTAAGATAAGAGGAAACAGGTACGTTTTAAGAAACAAATTTCTGAAATGTTTTAAGAAGCAAAGCACTGAGTGCCAACACACTAAGGCAGGTATTAGCACTTGAGGGCCTATAACCAGGGGAGGGCCAGGTATGCCTCCTCTCCTTAGAGCCAAGAATGAGGAAGAAAAACTACCCCCACCCCAAAATAAAACAAAAAACTAAACTAAATGAAGGGCTTCCTCCAAAAGCACCTGTGAGGCTGAGAGATGAAGGGAAAGTGGCCTTGAGAATTTGGTTGATACTAAAGGGTTGTAGGGGTAGAAAGAAGTGAGGAACTGGATATGCTGAGCTAAGCGGCCCAAGAGTTTTCTCTTTGATCTCAGGAGCCTAATGTAACTGAGATTTAGTGAAGTCCTCAGGTGCCACCTTATATCCTCCTAATTTGTCTCTTGTTTCAGCCAGGGAGACAGGTGGCATATGTGAAATGGTTCCTAAATAAGGCTGAACTACTAAAAAGAACCACAGCCCAGGAGTGCCAGAGGGCATGGAAGCAGTGGTTATCAGTGTGGGCTGCAGCATCTAGTACAAGCTAGACAAGAGGTAGACCTTAAAGATGCACTCTTTGAAATGATGAAAGAACAGCACAAGAGAAATATGTAGACAGAAATGAACATGGTGTGCTGAAAGAGCCCAACTTACCCAGAGCAGGGGACTGTGTTCAGAAAGAGGACCCAGGGGAGACAGGAAGGGAAGTCCAGCTTAAAGACTACATGCCATATGGTAGGAAGCAGAGATGTCACACTGAATGGAAATAAGGGAAACCACTGACAGGGCTGAAGCGTGAGGCAACAACTTGAAATGAGTGTTTTGGGCATCACTAGAGCTGGGTAAATGAAAGCAGCTTCTCTAGCACTTGATAAATAATAAACAGGCACCCCAGCCTTTTTTCCAGAATATACAGAATGCCAACAAAGGGTCACTTGGTATTAATTCCAACCTGGGAATGGGATAAAGACACTAACACATTATCAATGTTTACCTATAATCTGATAGATAACATAAGTTTGAAATTCAAATAGCCCAAAAAGTGTTGCATGAAAAGTCAGTCAGCCTTCCACTTTTGTCCTCAGGCCCCCAGGTCATTTTTTTTTTTTTTTTGTAAGATTTTATTTATTATTTTTAGAGAGGGGAAGGGAGAGAGGCAGAGAGGGACAGAGACATCCCTGTATGGTTGCCTTTCACCTGCCTCCAGCTACGGACCTGGCTGGAGACCTGGCTTGCAACCTGGTTATGTGCCCTGGCTGAGGATCGAACCAGCGACCTTTGGGTTCGCAGGTCGGCAACTATCCACTGAGCCACCAGCCAGGGCCCCAGGTCATTTTTTGTTTGTTTGTTTTAGTGTTACATAAATATTTGTTCAGACTTTTTCTCAATCTTCTTCATCCTTCCAGTATAGGCCATATTTGAGGGTCTATTCCAAAAATTCTATCCCACCATGTGCATGCTGCAGCATAGTTTCCAATAAAGTTGCTGTGGTGAAAGTCATAATGCCAAGGACAAGCAGAAAAAGGAATGAGATTTTAAAGGGTTGAGAGGAACATCGTAACCACTGTGGACATCCATAATTTCTAGCAAACTTTGGGTCACCTGTGCCCTAAGAACTACATGAGCATATAAAAGAACGATTCCAATGAAAAATCCAGTTTCCAGGGGATGTGCATATTCAACTTCCATTCCAAATGGAGCCTGAAACTCACGATGAACTTTATTAATGTATTTGTATATATTTTTGTGGTGAAAGAGCCCACGTAGAAAATAGAGCCAGGCATCCTCAATCACCGCACAACCAAAGCATCTTGCAAAAGCATATGCTATCTTGGCATACTTTCCCAGCCATAAGGAATATTGAAATACTCTATAAAATACTAAGTTCCACAAATCAAAAGAAGCAGGATACAAAACTGATTAAAGAGAAATACTTTAAAGAATTTTCATTGGTTTTCCCATGTTTCTGGTTTATCCTTTTGAGTTTTGTACTTTTTCATGTCAGGGATAAACTGAAACAAAAGCCCAGGTAAACAGAAAAAGAAATAAAGGGCCTCCTAAACCATCAGAGATCCCATGCTGCAATCTGGAACTCTGTATAATTGTCCAATATATAGTTCCAAGCATTTAAAAATGGTTCTTACAGAGGATTCTCAGGTAAAAGTGAATCTACATACTCCACAGCCAAGGACGCTGAACTTAAGATGCTGACACTTCCATTTGTTGTAATTTTTCAAATATCTGCACACAGCCTTATAATTCTGGACACTTGCACAAAAACTGCTACTCACTGCCACCCAAATTCAGCTAGGTGTTGCAACCTGGGAACCCAACTCTCCCAGCTGAGCTCCCCCTAGGTCTTCTTCTTTTTTTTTTTTTCCCCCCTAGGTCTTCTAAGAAATAAACCAATTTTACCAGGCAAACTTAAGTCAGTCTATTTTTTAAGGCACTCTCACCTTTCTGGCCATAACCAGGCCGGACGGCTTATGGGAGACCTTGAACACCACACCACCATTGCCAGCACCCAGCTCACTGATCTTCTCAAAGTCATCATCCTTCAATTCCCCAACCTTCTGCTTCTGGGTAAGAAAGGCTTCAAGGCGCTTCCTCTGCTGCTCATCGAGCTCCAGCTCCTCCAGCTTCTTCTGCAAAGCCTCCAGGTTGGTCCTATCCCAAAACAGGGAGCACAGGTCAATGCCGTCACCAAAGGAGCCAACCCAAAGAAAGGAGCTGGGGGGAAGGTTCTATCATTGTGGTTCTGCCCTCTTCACTCCACCACCCCACACAATTCACCACTGACAAGGCCTTAGTTTCCTAGTTTGTAAAACAAGGGAGTTAGGTCTCTTTCAGTATGCTGTGAGTCTACAAAAGGAACCAAAGAATCTACTGCAATGAAGGTGACTCCAGAATGAGCCTCCTTAATTTGCTTTAAAACCCCAATTTCAAAAGCCCCACTAGTGTTGAAGCTTTTAGTGTTGGTTGTATTAAGTTGATACCAGATATAAAGTAAAATCTATTACCAGAAGCCACTAACCTGAAACCAAATCAAATCATCAAAAGAGACTCTAAACTGAATCATAAGGATAGAAACTCTCTTTTCCAATGTGATCAAGTCAGGAACCAGGTTAATCAAAATAAAGTAAGAAATCTTAAAAAGATTTAACTAAAATTTTTTATTTTTATACATTTGTTCTAACACAGGAGAGGCTCTCTATTTGAGTAGGGGTCCACTGGTGAGAGTCTCACATCAGCTTTCTTACATGAACCAAAACATAACGCATTGTCTATCCTTTCCAATTCCTGACTCCTTAAAGTGAAGTAAAAATGTAGACACAGAGTTATAGCAGAATAAAATTCTTAAGAATTTTATGATTTCCCCAATCTTAATGCTCCTCCAATTGGACAGCAATGTTTTTTAGTGACTTGAACTTGAGCCTTTCCAGAGTTTTTAGCTAGTGCTTACTGGAGAAAAAAATGAAAACCACCTCATCTGTAGTCACATTTCATCAGTTTTGTCTAATATTTAAATATATTATTACTTAATTATAGTACCAACTAAAACTGCACAAATGGCTTTGGGAACAAACTGGCTCTTGTTAAGCACATCATTCAACCAGTGGGTGCAGAAGCGAGTGGGGAAGGTAGAGAGCAGCCTGCGAGCTGTGCATTCAGCATGCTTTGGGCGTTACTAAGTGTGCTTCACAGAAAGAACTGAAAATTGCTTCTCTCTCCTGGGGGTTCATTAAGAGGAGAGTGGTGAGGAGGATGGTATAGAGAATTTCCACTGTGTTTCATTTTGTTTCAGTCCCTAGTCCAAACAAACAACACAGGCAACAAGACAGACCATCACCCCAGACCAGAGTGCTGATGTCCCCCACTCCCCAACATACACCATTTTTTAGCTTGAAGGGTAGGAGCAAGCATAACCTTCTACTCTTCATTCACACTCTATTCTAATCTTTAAGAAGGTAGTAAGACAGACACCTAGTGCCTCCCTAGAATGTGGAAAGATTCAACACTGCCTGACAAATAACAGCACATGGAGCCAAAGAAGACATAGAGCTGATTCTGCCAATTTTCGTTACTGAGAAACTCCGGGGAGAGGACAGCTGATGCTGTGGACTGAATTGTGCACCACTCCCCCCCACCATATGTTGAAGCCCTGACACCCCAATGTAATTATGTTTAGAGATAGGACTTTGAGGAGGTAATTAAGGTGAAATAAAGTCATACAAGTGGAGTCCTAACCAGACAGGATTGGTGGCCTTATAAGATGAGAAGTGGCCTCTTCCCCCTATACCTCTGCACACACTAGCACCCTTACCTTAGAATTCAAGCCTCCAGGACTGTGAGAAAACAAATTTTTGTTGTTTAAGCCACCCAGTCTATGGTATTTTATTATTCAGCCCAAGCAGGCTAAGACAGCTGGTTAATATTCTCGTCTTGCTGAAAAAGCTCAACTCAATCTCAGCTGTTCCCATACTCTCAGGTTTGGGGACCCAGGACAGTATGACTGAAGTGCACAAGTATACACCCTCTAGTTTCCTATTTTTCAGGTCTCTCTACAGATGAGCCCATTGATGACATTTAGAAATACACATCAAATGAAAATAGACTCTAGAGCTAAAACTTGGTTGAGGTTACAGTTACTTGGAGGGTTCATCAGGCCAGCTGGAAATTCAACAGGTACTGTCAAACACACACACACAGTGAATGGATATGACGAAGAGATGACAGAGGGCTGGATTGAAGGAAAACCACTCTCCTTCACAACACTGTGCATTCTTCTCTGTTTTATATTTATTAAAATATTTAATCCACAACTCTACAATTGTAACAGCCCACTCAAGCACTGGCAGGTGAAATAACTTGTCCAAGGTCACAAAGCAAGTAGGTAGCAGAGCCAGGATTCAAACCTGGGCAGAGAGAATCTCTAACCTTAACAATGATGCTATAAAACCTCTTCAAAAAATGCAACCTATGTTCATAGCGGCACTATTTACAATAACCAAGTGCTGGAAACAGCCTAAGTGCCCATCGGTGGATGATTGGATCAAAAAACTTTGGTACATTTACACAATGGAATTCTATATAGCAGAAAGAAAGAAGGAACTTGTACCCTTTGCAACAACATGGATGGAACTGGAGAGTATTATGCTTAGTGAAATAAGCCAG
>PVIW01009338.1:0-52631 GCA_004026585.1 Noctilio leporinus
GAAGGAACTTGTACCCTTTGCAACAACATGGATGGAACTGGAGAGTATTATGCTTAGTGAAATAAGCCAGTCAGTGAAGGACAAATATCATATGATCTCACCCATTACGGGACAAGAATGAGCAAAACTAACAACAAGCAAAACAGAACCAAGTATATGAATACAAGGAATAGGCCTTCAGTGGTCAGGGGGAACGGGGTTGGGGGGATGGGGGAGGCAGAGGCAAAGAAGGGGAGTAGCTTAGACAAGAACCTAGTATAAAGGAACCATAGACATGGACAACAGGTGGGATTGACTTTGAGGGGAATGGGTGGGTGGGAGTGGGACAGAGGGGAGCAAAAAGGGGATGGATGTAATACAACACCAATAAAATTTAAAAAAAAAAGAATTGAGGGGAAATATACTAAAAAATGAAATCTCACCAGTTGTACAAATCAGATTGTTTACATATTAGTTATTCCTTCAATATCCTGAAACCTCACTAAGGTAGCAAAGGAATGACAGTGGTGTAGTCCAGAGAGAAAATTAACATAAAATGTTTAATGGGTGAGGGATTTAGTAAATTTCTGGAAAGCAGAAAGAGAATGGAGGTTGGATGCCGACTGTAGCAGGAAAGGTGTACGAATACAACCAGAGTCAAAATGAGAGCACCTGTGCTCCACTGCACTCTTAAGAGACTTGTATCTCAGAGAACTTAGGTAATATCAAGAATGCAAAAAAAGAAACTCATTTGCAAAATTAGAGACTGCATCCGTAAATAAAAATGAAATGCTATTGAAAATAATCAAAATAAAAAAGATCTGCCCTGGCTGGTGGCTCAGTGGATAGGCACTGGCCTGTGAACCCAAAGGTCACTGATTCTATTCCCAGCCAGGGCACATAACCAGGTTGCAGTCTAGGTCTCCAGCCAGGTCCGCAGCTGGAGGCAGATGAACAACAACCATACATTGATGTTTCTCTCCCTTTCTTCCTCCCTCCCAGTTCCTCTCTAAGAATGAATAAAATCTTTTAAATAAATAAAAGTAAAAAGACCTATTGGACATTATAAAATATGATAATTAAAATGTTGGAAAACAAGGCTGGAAAAATATCTGAAGTAGATGAATCAAATAGAGATGGAAAATATAAGTAAAAAATATATATTTTTAAAGATTTTATTATTTTTAGAGAGAGGGGAAGGGAGGGAGGCAGAGAGGGAGAGAAACATCAAGGCACAGTTGGCCCTCACCTGCCTGCAGCTAAGGACCTGGTTGGAGACCTGCCTTGCAACCTGGCCACATGCCCTGGCTGGGGAATTGAACCAGCGACCTTTGGGTTCGCAGGCCAGCCCCTTATCCACTGTGCCACCAGCCAGGGCCTTTTTTTTTTTTTTTTAAGATTTTATTTATTATTTCCAGAGAGAGGGGAAGAGGGAGAGGCAGAGAGGGAGAGAGAGACATTAATGTATGATTGGCTTTCACCTGCCTCCAGCTATGGACCTGGCTGGAAACCTGGCTATGTGCCTTAGCTGGGAATTGAACCAGTGACCTTTGGGTTCACAGGCCCACGCCTTGTTCACTGAGCCACCAGCCAGGGCAGGAAAAAATATGCTTTAAGTATTAATTAATACAAGCATTCCAGAAAGAACAAACAAATGATGAGGCAGAAAATTTTTAGTAAATAATCAAAATCTTTCTTCAGAATTGGAGGATGTAAGATTTTAAATTAAAAGTGCCCACCAAATAAATAGCTCGATGAAGGGAGAATAGCTCTCATCATCTCGTAGGATTAAATAGGGAAACCTTCTAAGAAGGGCATTTGGCAATATCTATGAAAATTTCTAATGCCTATCTTTTGACCCCGCACTTCAGCTTCTGATAACTTATTCTACAGATAGGGATTCAGTCCTTACCTTTGAATGAAATTGCATGCATACAAACTTATCAATTATAATTGCAAAGGATGAGAAAAAAGTTGAATGCCCACCAGTTAGGGACTTATTTATTTATTTATTTATTTATTTAAAGATTTTCTTGGCCCTGGCTGGTGGCATAATGGATAAGGAGCTAGCCTGCAGACCAAAGGGTTGCTGGTTCGATTCCCCAGTCAGGGCACATAATCAGGTTGCAGGCCAGGTCTCCAGCCAGGTCTGTAGCTGGAGGCAGGCGAAAGGCAACCATACATTGATGTCCCTCTCCCTTTCTGCCTCTCTCCCTACCCCTCTCTCTAAAAATAATAAATAAAATCTTCAAAAAAAGAAAAAGATTTTCTTTATTATTTCCAGAGGGAGAGGAAGGGAAAGAGGCAGAGAGGGAGAGAAACATCAGTGTATGGTTACTTTTCACCTGCCTCCAGCTACGGACCTGGCTGGAGACCTGGCTTGCAACCTGGTTATGTGCCCTGGCTGGGGAATCAGGGACTTATTTATTATAATATATCCATGACAGTGGACCACCTTCCAAAAAGAGTAAAGTAGCTCTCTATGTACTGCAGTATAGAAAAATTTTCAAAGTGTATTATAAAATGAAAAAGCAGAATAATTATAACAATGTATTAGCAGTGGTTCTCATCATGTAGTCTGTGGCTCCCTTTTTATAGGTCCCTGGTGACAAAACTAGTTTCTTAATAATACTAGGACACCATTTGCCTTTTCTCTGTGTTGACATAAGCATTGATAGTGCAAAATCAATTATGGAGAATTGCGGGTGTCTTAAAATGCATCAAGTTAATGGCACCCATTTATACTGGTAGGCTTTGTGTTCTTTCCCATAACACACTTGCGGTACCAAGGAGTTAAAGAAGCAGTAAAAATTATCTTTTTTGTTTGAAAATCTTGAGTGGAATGTTGGCATAAATCACTTTGCTACACATGGGAGTAATTGTCTTCAGGAAAGGTACTTGTATGATTGTTTTAGTTGCAAGCTGAATGAGTTACTTTTTTCATGGAACACCATTTTTACTTTAAAGGACAAAACTATGATTATGGGTATTTGGCAGCCATTTTTTTGAAAATGAACTAAGTCTCCACTTTATAGAAAACAAATTACATAGTCTTGACAGGTGTGGCTCAATGGGTTGAGCATTGTCCTACAAACCAAAGGTCTCTTGTTAGATCCTCAGTTGAGGCACATGCCAGGGTTGTGGGTTGGGCCCTAGTCAAGGCACATGTGAGAGTCAACTGGTCAATGTTTCTTTCCCTCTCTTTCTCCCTTCCTTCCTCTCTCTCTAAAAATAAATATAAGCATTTTTTAAAAAGTAGACAAGTGACATAGAATTTGAGATCTTAAGTAAAAATTAGAATTCTGGAAAACTTCCATTCACCACTATAATCTTGATGGCTTCTGTTATGTCTTGACAGTCATTTCAGTAAAGATTGGTGATGATATTGTGGTATGAATGTGATGTTTTAATACTGTATAATGTGTCAATGTTTGAAATACCTGCATAACTCAGTCAATGCTTATTTTCCAAATGACCACACTTATTAAAATAATCAGACATAAATGAAAGATTTATTCTAAGGCAAGATACTTTGTTAAGATGGAATTTAATGTAACAGAGTACATAATTTCACTGAGGTGGTTTTAGTGTCCACACTATGACTCTACTTTTAGAAATGATCACCTGCTGAGTTTTTGTTGTTGTTGTTGTTTGTTTGTTTGTTTTAGAGAAGGGCAGGGAGGGAGGAAGAAAGGGAGAGAATCATTAATGTATGGTTGCCTTTCAGCTGCCTCCAGCTGGAGACCTGGTTGGAGGCCTGGCTTGCAACCTGGTTATGTGCCCTGACTTGGGAATTGAATCAGTGACCTTTGGATTCATAGGCTGATGCCTTATCCACTGTGTTACCAGCCAGGGCCACATTTTACGTTTTTTGTTTTTTTTTTTTTTAATCTACTCAATAGCATAGTTCTAGGAAGTTTCGGGAAAAAAATGCAGAAATAAAGAGAGCTGTAGAACCTGTCAGAAAGAAAGTTGTTTTATTTTTCTTTTCAGATCTGCAGTGGTACGAAGGTCTAACACCAGCCCAATGGGCTTTCTCCGGGTGGGATCCTGCTCCCCAGCACCAGCAGACACAGTGCAGACAGTTGGACGAAGACTCTCTACTGGGTCTTCCAGGCCTTATTCACCTTCCCCTTTGGGTAAGGAGAGTTTAAAGGTTTTCAACCTTTTTCACTGTGACAGTCAGACATGACACTCTTCAGGAACATTGGCTCACAAGGGCAGTGAGTCTCAGCTGACTGGGAACTATATCCTACCCCTTCAAGTATACCTTGCTCCCTAACCACTCTTGAGAATCTGTATAAATCTGCTAGGATGTCTATTGGAAATATACTAATACAAAGGATCTTATGAATAAAAAGTATCTGCATTGGGTTTGAGCTCTAAACACAAAGTCAGAAACCCTAAGTTAAAGTAGATTTAATGCCTACCTTACTTACCACTCAGATTTATGAGGTTGAAAAGACAATAGTGTACATAACAGTGCTGCATCCTTCTGAGGCCTGACAACTCCGGGAGGGATAGGGTGGCAGCACCATTATAATCTTCCCACGTCTCCTGGAAACCATACACAGTAGCAACAAATATACAAAGCAAAAGCAGACAGTAAAAACAATAGCAACAACAAAAACTCGACCAAACATAAAAACACACCTCAAAGCAGAGTTTCAGTGAAACTAAGATGAGAGAAAATGCTTCAACTTCAGAATACATTAAGAGAGGCCAGAGCACCTAAGGTTTCAGAATTTGTGAGAAATAGCAGCAATAAGGTGGGGAAGGAAAGGTAGTACTGAGAGGGTCCAGTGGGGGCAGATCCTAAGGCCTAATAGTGGCAGATCTCAAAATAGAAAAAAAGGGAAAAATATATACATACACATGGTCATACCTTGGTACTTGTCAGCAACAGAACGAGTCAGTCCCTGTACTCGTCGCATTTGACAAGAAAAAAATATTCATCGCACTTGTTAGATCTTTTATGAGTTATGATGCTTCCCCACAGGAGAAAATGCTTCATCACCTGTCGTGTTCAGTGCTCATCAGTTTCAGCATTTATCACAAGTTCCAGAACAAATTAATGATGAATACCAAAGTACAACTGTACATATGAATATATGCAAAAACTGCTGGAATAAAACTGAGAGGGAATGGGAAGAAATCTTGGGGGAAGGAAGAGTGAGGAGAATTCAAGTAGCCCAGAAGCCCTTATTTCAAAATAAAACAAAAATCCCACAATGATATAGTACTTAATTTTTAAGTTTATATCACCACCTCACATTTACAGTGGTTTTGAAGCTATTTTTATTTTTTACTTCATATTTAGTTTCTGTATTTTAAATTTTATTTGTATTGATTATGCTGTTACAGTTGTCCCGATTTTTCCTCCATCTCTGCCCTCTATGCAGCACCCTCCACTCGCTCAGGCAATCCCCACACCTTTGTTCATATGCATTGGTAATGCATTTAAGTTTTTTGGCTTCTCCATTTCCTGTACTGTACTTTACATTCTCATGGCTATTCTGTAACTACCTATTTGTACTTCTTAATCCCCTCACCTCTTCACCCATACTCCCATATCCCCCTCCCATCCGGCAACCATCAGAATGCTCTCCATTCATGATTCTGTCTTTGTTCTTGTTTGCTTAGATTGTTTTTTAGATTGATAGATCTGTATTTATTGCCATTTTATTGTTCATAGTTTTTATCTTTTTCTTCGGGTAAAGCCCGTCCTGTTTTCATGGCACACAGAGGACAAAGGCTAGTCCACTGAGCTTTACGCCACCCCACCTTTCCAAACCATAGAGTGTGGAATTTTGGCTTCCTCCCACTCTGTAACACTTATACTATCCTTGTTTTTTTGAATTATTTTTTTGTCTTGTTCTGAGTGGTTGTTTTTTTCTTCCTTATGTTCCAAATCATTGATTTGATTCTCAGCCTTATCCACTCTACTGTGTTTCCCTGTAAATTGTGTTTTATTTAAATTAATGTATCCTTCATTTCTGACTAAATCTTTTTGATGCTACTGAAGTCCTCACTAAGTTCCTTGAGTATCCTTATAAGCAGTGTTTTGAGTTCTGCATCTGATAGATTGCTTATCTCCATTTTGTTTAGTTCCTTTTTTTTTTTTTTTTTTTTTTTTTTTTTTTTTTTTTTTTTTTTTTTTTTTTTTTTTTTTTTTTTTTTTTTTTTTTTTTTTTTTTTTTTTTTTTTTTTTTTTTTTTTTTTTTTTTTTTTTTTTTTTGAGTTTTGATTTATTTTTTTATTTTGGCCAGGTTACTTTGTCTTCTCATTTTGGCAGCCCCCTGTAATTTGTTTCTATGTATTAGGTAGAGCTGCTTTGACTCCCAGTCACGGTAGTATGACCTAATGTAGTAAGTATCCTGTAGGGTCCAAAGGCACAGCCTCCCCTATTACCCAGGCTGGGTACTCAAGGTATGCCCTTTTTGTGGGCTGAGTACACCCTTCTCTTGTAGTTGAGCCTTGATTGCTCTTGGAAGGTCAATAGGAGGGATTTAGATAGACCAATCAGCTGCAAGGACTGGCTGTGACCACTGACCACCAACCTCCATCCTCTGTGGAGGATCAGCTGTGCAGGGGCAAGGTGGTGGTGCTCCATTAAGGTCTGTAGCTGTCCACTGTGTACATAGGCTGTGGTGTTTCCTGGTTGGTGCAGGCCCAGGTAAGCCCCACCTATGTTTGGTCCAGGGCCACACTACCTGATCTATAAAGCAATCTGATATGGCTGCTACTTGTGTGGCACTTGGATTTTCTCAGAAGAGGCCAAGATGAGAATCTAGGCTGGCTATTGCTAGTGCTAGGCCTGGGGCCCAAGAGCTATGGGGGCTGGAGGCTCACTGAAGCCTGCTGCACTTATTTGAGAAAATTCAGGAGGTTGTGAAGCAAGCCAAGACCAGCCGTTTATATGGAAAAAACATTGTTAACAGCTTGAGTGGGAGGAAGTCTCATGGGATCTCCAAGGAAGGGCAAACAATGTGAGCCAGGTTGAGGATCTCAGATATGGCCCTTGCCTGCAGGCTTTGTGGTTGGGCGGGAGTGGGGGTGTTCAGAAAAGAAACAATGACCTCTACCCATCTTTCTGTCTGGGAGAAAGCTGCCCTCTACCTCTTATCTTGATGCCAGACAATTCAGTGCCTCCCCAGTGGTGCTGTTCAAGGTGCTGCCCCAGTGCTAGAATTCAGATTGTGAGTCTGAGTAAATCTGTGTGTGGGTTCTTTAAAAGGAACTGCTTGTGAGTCCAACAGTTTTTTCCACCAATTTGCAGCAACAGTTATGGGGACTTATCTTCCTGGCACTGGAACACTGGACTGGGTGGGGCCTGGTGTGGGGCAGGGTCTCATCACTCCCAAGATATCCCTTTCAAATTTTTATCCACCACATGTGGGTGTGGGACCAGCTTGTTCCCTGTCTCCACCCCTCCTACCAGTTTGGGTGGTTGTGGTTTCCTTAATTCTGGAGTTGCAGACTTCCATTCCACTCAGTTTCTGATGATTCTGAGTGATGGTTGTTCTATAATTTAGTTGTAACTTTGATGTGGTTATGTGAGAAGGCAAGTTATGTTTATCCATACCTCCATCTTGATCAGCAGTTCTAAAGCTGGTTTTAGTTGAAAAATTTTGTTCAAACAAAATCTTGGCCCTCCTTTACCCACTCTGCAGTTCTGAGGCACTCCAAGGTCTCCCTTGAGTATTGGAGTGCAAGTTCCAATACTTACCCTTGCACTCAAGGAGAAGACTCTTCCTTAAGATCAAATCTTTGCCAGCCTTCCTAACTTCATAGTCAGTGCCTCTTTTTTTTTTTTTGTCTGTCCAGAAAGTATGCAGCCACATACTATCAAAAATAGATGTATTTATAGAAGAAGATACAAGAAACATTGTACATAGGACAATGATGCCTCAGTCCCCTTCTAAGTAGGCACTTTGGGACTTCTTCCACTCACCATTAGCTGCCCTGTTGTATTTTCCTGAATCTAATTGGCAACCTGAAATCTCTTTTATTTTCAAAGGTGATTTTAGTTTTGGGAAAAACCAGAAGTCACAGGACACCAAATTTGGTCTGTAGAGGGATTGAGTTACCTGGGTGATTTGATATTTTGCCAAAAATCTTTGCTAAGATATGAAGCATGAATAGGTACTTTGTCATGGTAAAGCGGTCAATTACCAGTTGCCCATAGCTGGAGCCTTCTGAATCATCCAAATAGTTTCTGCAAAAGAATGTTCAAGATTAATACAAAATCTGGTACAGATTTTGAATGCTACAACCACACAGTACACACATTCAATGGCATTACTGCCCTCACTCACTGACTGGTACAGTGAAGTCATCGTTGTTTGTGTATGTGCATCCCAGTCCACTCTCCTTGGCTGGCAGTGATATTGATGTCATGCAAATCGTTCTTGTTATATTAACAATGGTTGGGCTTTTTTCTAGACTGATCTCATATGTCTGTTATCTAATTAAACTTTCAGAAGTCTTCCCTAACTCTCCTTTTTGTTGGTCTGGATTTTTAAGAGCTACATTCAAAGAAGGTAGATGCAGAGATGTGCACTAGAGAGAGCTTGGGAAACCACAGTGATGGACAAAAGGGAGAAGGCGGGGAGCCCCTTCAGTCCACCATGCAGATATGACCCCTGTGAAGGAGAGAGGAAGGAAGGAGGAGTCGTGACCAAAGTGGATTCTGAGAAAATTTCAGCCAGGCTGATGGAGTATCACTGAGTACTAAGTTGTCTGAATTTCCTAATCTAATTGAATAGGCCTGAATTAATGCCTCAACCACGTGCAGTCAATGGCTGGGACCGGCCCTGGGGAGCATGCCTCAGCAGGAGTATGATGGCAGAGGGAAAACAGCTGGACTGCTAGTCAGCTCCACAGGCCCCAAACACACATACAACCTCTGTGTACTTTATGTCTTCAAGACATACATTACAGGCATTGATTTTTTACATGGCTTTCTTTCCTATTGAACATGTTTTAAGGCAGATTATAGTATAGGTACTTCTGATTTTTGTGTGCCTAGCACCCAGCACATTGCTTAGTCATTGTTAACTGAACTAAATCTTTGTTAATTCAATTTTGTAAACCGTAATGTACTGTGCGATTTGTGCCTGTGTTGACTTTCTGTTCTTTATTGGTTTTGAATAATTTCTCTTTCCTTTCCCCATTTCCTCTTTATAGTTGGTACCATTCCTGAGCACTTTAGCCAGTGCTGCTGTGGATATCCTCAAGGCCATGAATCCAAGAGTAGAAACTCATCAGGTAGGAAATAATTTGGTGTATTAATAATTTTAAAACTGTTATAAGTGGATTTGAGTTATAATTTTTTAGTCTTATGAAAAGAAGTTGATATGAAATGTCTCCTTTGCTATCCTGTATTTTAGAATCTTGTTCATTACATTTTAGCAGTCAGACAATTGAATATCTCTTTTCAGGTATATGATTCTGTTATGAAAATAAGTCTTAGGAATTAAGTAACTTAACTAAATTTTGGTCATTGTCACACAGATAATGAAAATCATTCTGGGAAAGAAAAATTTGTTACATTGATTAATATATTTTTTAAAAACCTCACCCAAGGACCTGTTTATTGATTTTAGAGAGGGGAAGGGAGGGAGAGTGAGAAGGAGGGAGAGAGACATTGATGTGAAGTGAGAGAAGCATTGATCAGTTGCCTCTTTGTAAGCACCCTGACCTAACCTGTGAACTAGGCATGTGCCCTGGTTGGGAATCAAACCCATGACCTTTTGATCTATGGGACAATGCTCCAACCAACTCTGCCACACCAGCCAGGGCTGATTAATACTATCCTTGATAAGAGCTACCAGTTAGCATCAAATAAAAAAGAAACATATATGTTTATTTGCTTTATTATATAACATATATGACGCCAAAGTTATATGTAAATTATACTTTTGTTTTTTTTTTAAAGGTAGAGAGGGGAAGGGAGGGAGGAAGAAAGGGAGAGAAACATCAATGTATGGTTGCCTTTCACCTGCCTCCAGCTACAGACCTGGCTGGAGAACTGGCTTGCAACCTGGTTATGTGCCCTGACTGGGAACCACACCAGCAACCTTTGTGTTTGCAGGCCAGAACCTATCCACTGAGCCACCAGCCAGGGCTTAAATTATACTTTTTTAAGTCAAATTTTTTAAATAAAGATTTGTATTTATTATCTTTAGAGAGAGAGGAAGGGGAAAGGCACAGAGGGAGAGAGACATCCATGTATGGTTGCCTTTCACCTGCCTCCAGCTATGGACCTGGCTGGAGACCTGGCTTGCAACCTTGTCATGAGCCCTGGCTGGGAATTGAACCAGCGACCTTTGGGTTCACAGGCCAGCACCTTATCCACTGTGCCACCAGCCAGGGCTTTAAGTCAAATTTTATTATATGTACTTTTGAGAAGTTGATCAGTTAAAAGAATTCTCTATTAGTAAAGTATAAAACTTAGCTTTCTCCAGATACAGTACTTTGCCAATAATTTTACTTATTTGTGTATGTATGTATGTATGTATGTACACATATGCATACGTATATATGTGTGTTCAGCAGAACCAACTTCCGAAAGATTAAATAACAAATTTAGTATGAGATTAAGCCAAGAGTGGTTAGTAGCCAAAGATCCTGTTGGTGTTCATTTTCAGAAAGATGATGGTTATAGATCACTAAGAAGTTTAGTATGTTCTTAGTGTTATTGGTGATAGTTTGGCTTGCAAGAAGTGCCAAAGAATGTGTGGCTGGAGCTCAAGGCTTAGTGGAACTTAGTTGACAACAAGTTTATGTGAGTGAATTCCCTTACTGTTGCCAAGTGTTCAGTGTACAAGACTATCTCCCGGGTATCCTCTTAAGAGTCAAGAATACCTGTGGACAAGTATTTTCTTTGTAGAAAATATGAAATTCTTAATAAAATTGACAATATAAATAAATTATCCATAAGCTTGTTACTTTTAAACAAAATCCAGGAAAGGTATAGTATCTAATTTTTTCTTAATAAATAAATATATTTATATTTATATGTAAATATATATATACTCTGACCTGCCTTCCTCTTCTGCACCTTGAGAACCCCTGTCATTATAGTGAGCCTACTGGTAACCCATATGTATGTGTGTGTGTGTGTGTGTGTAAAATAAGAGGTTTTTCCAGATTAGTTCGAAAAGTCTATTTTAGTTGCAATGTGAGAAAAGGGAATAATCACATTGATATACCCAAGTATGTATTTATATAAAAGGTAGAAATCTTGTTCATTGCAGGTTTTTGTTGTTTTCATGAATTTTAATCTCTCACTACATAGATTTTTGTTTTGTTCTGTTTTTAAGATTTTATTGATTATTTTTTAGAGAGAAGGGCAGAAAGGGAGGAAGAAAGGGAGAGAAACATCATTGTATAGTTGCCTTTCACTTGTCTCTAGCTATGGACCTGGCTGGAGACCTGGCTTGCAACCTGGTTATGTGCCCTGACTAGGGAAGCAAACCAGCGACCTTTGGGTTTGCAGGCCGATGCCTATCCACTGAGCCACACCAGCCAGGGCTCACTACATAGTTTTCATTGGGTCTAATTAGACCTTACATTAACCTGAGTTATTTGCCAGCTGTTGGTCATTATCTGTCTCCTGAGAATACAATCAATAATGTTCTTTCTTGTCACCACTTTGTAAAGGATGGCAAAAAATAGCCTCCTGCTAAGTAAAAACATTTAGAATATCATACAAAAAATAAGATGTACATTAGAATTCTCACTTTAAGAATTGCCTTCTTAATTCCTACATTTTTGTCACGTGCTTCTTGGCTTTTGGTAAACGTTGCACTTCTCTCCTTGGCAGGTTCTTCAGGGCTGCAAGTGCAGTCACCACAGTCCTTCTTGCTGGGGGCCAGGCTGCCGAGCACCCCCACCCTCTCTGACACCCACCAGAATAAGCAGAAGCTGCGGAAGCAGCACTCGGACCCTGTGTACCCCACGCATGTTGGGGCCATGCACAGCGGGTCACCCCAGCCCAGCCGGCCTGGCAGCCTTGGGACCTCTCCCACCAAACAGATGGGGTCCTCTCCACGGGGTTCTGACTGGTTCTTTAAAACCCCTTTACCAACAATCATTGGCTCTCCTACTAAGGTATGTTTATGAAACCCTTTTAAATGTTATGACTTGGTTAAATTAACGTTGGCCAAGTGGAAGTGGAATCAGAGTCCCAGATGGAAGTTCAAGGCCACAGCAGACCACAAGAGAAAGTCAAATAGAGGTCTCTTCCTCACAGGTCCTCAAAGAAGTACTCGGCACAACCCTTGAGAAGTCCAGGCAGGGTGCAGACAGGGAGAGACAGAACCTGGACTTGGGGACATGCCTTTAGTGAGGTTCATGGGTGGAATGTTTCTGGGTTCCCAGCTAAGATTGGATTGATCATTTCAAACCAAAGAGCAGAGTTTGGGTCTTATCTAAGAGGCACACAGGGGGAAGATTCTGGGAGATGGGAAATCATCTCAGGAGCTCACATTTGCTGTGAGGCTTTGGGCTACCACCTAGGGTGTGTGCTTGCAAATGGGGCTGGGATCTCGTTAAGGTACCTGCAGCTCACATGGCCAAACAAAATGGAAGCAGAGGTGCAACACCATGAAGTAGCTTAGCTGAAGTCTACAGTAGGTCATAAACTAGTATAAAGTACTTTAAGCAAAGGATTCGTGATGAGAATAGCTACAATTTAATGAGCACTTACTGTGTACCAGGCACAGTGTAGGTCCTGTACTTGCTGAATACTTTATAAACATTATCTCACTGAGCTGTCCACAATTATAAAAGGTTGTGAGTAGGAGAACCAGTATTTGAGTCCAGGTCTGACCTTCGGCAGTCTCCTGATTGCTGGCCTGACAAGTGCTTTATAGTGTCATAACAAGCTTACCTGTGTTTCTTTAGACCACAGCTCCTTTCAAAATCCCTAAAACACAAGCATCTTCCAACCTGCTAGCCTTGGCTCCTCGTCATGGGCCCTCTGAAGGGCCATCCAAAGACAGGAATGACCCAGGAGAACACTCTCACTGTCTCTCAGCCCGAGGAAGTGACAGGCAGAAGTCTGAGCAGCAGGGCAAGGCAGCGTTTGGCAGGTAAAAGACCCTATTTTCTTCTGGCTTGAAACATGAAAACTGTAGTAGTACATATATTTCTATTATAAAAAACAACAGACCACATTGGTTTAGTAGCTGGATATGAACTGTGTACATTTGGAATCTCTGAAAACCATGGATGCTTACTTTAACTGTAAATTTAGATCTCTGAATTTCCTGAATATTCTATTTCTGCCTTTTGTTTATTTGGGTTAATGAAGTTTATCTTTACTTTGAATTGTTTGGTATCTATTTTTTTATATCCTTATTCTCTGACTTCCTGTTAACCTTTTTATGGCTTGGCTTAAATCCTTATTATTCAAATGTCTGGATTTTTAAAAATTATACTTTTTTTTGCTATTAATATCACTGTTCTTTTTAGATCTGTGAGTACTGGGAAGTTGTCTGATCAACAAGTAAAAGCACCTTTAGGTGGACATCAGGGCAGCACAGACAGTTTAAATGCAGAACGACCAATGGATATAGGTAAGAAAAATCTAGGGGTTTTGTCGGGGTGGGAGTGCAGGGGCAGGTAACTCGTTAGCATATGCATTCATTTCCTATTGCTGCTATGACAAATTGCCTCAAGCTTGGTGGCTTAGATCAGCATACATGTATTCTGACAGTTCTGGGTGTCAGAAGTCTGAATTAGGTCTTCCTGGGCTAAAATCAAGATGTTGGCAGGGTTGCGTTCCTCTGGAGACTCTAGGGGAGAATGGATTGCCCTGCCTTTTCCAACTTCTGGACTGCCCTTTTGCCTTGGCTCTTGCCCCTTCCTATCTTAAAAGCCAGCAATGGCCAGTCTAGACTATGACCTACCTCCCTATTCTGCGTCTCAAGGACCCCTGTGATTACAGTGGGCCTACTGGTAACCTAGTATTATCTCTTTATCTTAAAAGTCAGTCGATTAGCAATTCCGGTTCTATCTGCAACTTGAATTTTCCTTTTTTTTTTTTTTTTTTTTAAGTTTATTGATTATGCTGTTACAGTTGTCCCAGTTTCTTTTCCCTTCACTCCCCTCCACCCTCTCTCTCTGCCCTCCAGCAATCCCACTGCCTTTAGTTTATGTCCATGGGCTGTGCATGTAAGTTCTTTGGCTTCATCCTTTTCTGTACTATTCTTAGCATCCCCCTGTCTATATTAATCCTACCAGTTATGCTTCTTAATCCCTGCACCATTTGGCCCCTTCTCCCACTTTACCCTCCCAGCTAATAACCTTCTAAATGATCCCTATACCTTTGATTCTGTTCTTCTTCTGGTTGTTTGCTTAGTTTGTTTTCGTTTTTATTTTTTAGATTCTGTTGTTGATAGTTATGTTTGTTGTCATTTTAATGTTCATAGTTTTGATAATCTTTTTTTTTCTTAAATAAGTCCTTTTTTATATTTCATACAGTAAGGACTTGGTGATGATGAACTTCTTTAGCTTTACCTTGTCTGGGAAGCACATTATCTGCCCTTCTATTCTAACTGATAACTTTGCTGAATAAAGAAATGTTTCTTGTAGGCCCTTGCTTTTCATCACCTTGAATACTTCTTGCCAGTCCTTTCTTGCAAAGTTTTTTTTTGAAAAATCAACTGACAATCTTATAATAAACCCTTTGTAAGTAACTCTCTTTGTTTCTCTTGCTGCTTTTTTGATTCTCTCTTTAATTTTTGGCACTTTAATTATGCTGTATCTTGGTATGGTCCTCTTTGGGTCTAGCTTGCTTGGGACTCTGCTTCCTGGACTTGTGTGCCTATTTCTTTCACCAAATTTGGAGAGTTTTCCTTCATTATTTTTTCAAATAAGTTTTCCATTTCTTGCCCTTCCTCTTCTCCATCTGGTACCCCTATGATTCAGATGTTGGCATGTTTAATGTCCCAGAGGTTCCTAATCCTATCTTCATTTTTTTCAATTCTTGTTTCTTCATTCTGTTCTGGTTGACTAATTATTCCTTATGTTCCAAATCATTGATTTGAACCCTGTTTTTCTTCCCTTCACCATTGGTTTCATGGGATTTTTCTTCATTTTACTTGGTATAGCCTTCACTTCTT
Organism: Noctilio leporinus; assembly: GCA_004026585.1. Taxonomy (NCBI): domain Eukaryota; kingdom Metazoa; phylum Chordata; class Mammalia; order Chiroptera; family Noctilionidae; genus Noctilio; species Noctilio leporinus. The sequence continues at coordinate 15,114 of PVIW01009338.1, forward strand.
TCTTATGAGTTTGCCATACTCAGTCATGTCTATCCAGCCTATGAACATTGTTATCACCAATGTTTTGAACTCTGCATCTGTTAGGTTGGCTATCTCCTCGTCATTTAGCTCTCCCACTGGAACCTTGATCTTGCTCCCTTTTGGGCCAGTATACTTCTCTGTCTCCTCAGCTTGATAGCCTCCTGTGTTTGCTTCTGTGTCTTAGGCAGAGCTGTCACATCTGTTACATTGTAAGGGACAGAGCCTTAGGTATTCATCAGTGTTGGGTGACCATTTTCACCACCTTGTGGCACTATATGTGTGCGAGGGATTAGAGAGGAAACAATGCCACTTGCTCAGCACTTACCCCCTTTCCCTTCACTTCATTGGCTCCCTGTATGTGACTGGTGCCCCTCTAGCTGTTCTCTGGTTATGGTTACCAGAGTGGGTGGGTTATTGGATGTTCCAGAATTGGGGAGCCTCGAAGCAAACTCTCATAAGAGATGGGAAGTTTCTTCCACCACCCTAGCCCCAACTGGTTTTCAGTCAGAAACAATAAGGCTTTATTTTCCCTAATGCTAGAACCACAAGCTGCATGGTATGGTCTGGAGATAGGATCACTCCCCAGGTGTCCCTCCCAGCTTTTATAACGTGTGACTGCTCTTTTCACTGGCTGGTCATAGCCACTGCCTTGCTGCTACCGCCGCCGCCACAACGCATCCTCTTTTTTCTGGCTTTGCCCTTCTTACCTGTCTGGATGAATATTGGCTTTTTTATATCATTTTTGTTGGCCTTCCACGCAGTTTGCTTTTTTGTAGTTCTGGTTGTTTTTTGTTTTGAGGTAGATGTAATTCTTATGGTTGTGGAAGGAGGCAAAGCATGTCTACTTATGCCTTCATCTTGGCCGGAAGCCTCATAGTATAATTTTTAAATTGATTTTCCTGTGAGTATCCAAAGGAGGATATCCTATTGAACGTGATTTCTAATCCAAAAGGGAGTATTGTAGGACTTACTATTTCATTCCACTTGCTTATTGCTTGCATGGTTCTGAAGGGACATCTGTTATACTTCTTACCTTGTTCCTCTATAAGTGAGGTGTTTTTTTCCTTCAGCTTATTCCAAGATTTTTTTCTTGTCCTTGATTTTCTGAAGTTTGAATATGATATGCCTAGGTATAGATTTGTTGGTATTCATCATGCTTGATGTTCTGAGCTTCTTGGAGCTGTGGTTTGGTTGTCATTAGTTTTGAAAAATTCTTCGTCATTTATACTTCATGTATTTCTGCTGTTTCTTTTTCTCTGTCTTTTTTTTTTTTTAATTTCCCATTGTGCATATGTTACTTCTTTACAGTTATCACACATTCTTGGATATTCTGTGGGTTTTGTTTCTTTCTTTTTTTTTTTTTTAAGATTTTATTATTTTTAGAGAGAGAGGCAGAGAGGGAGAGAGACATCTCTGTATAATGCCTTTCACCTGCCTCCAGCTACAGACCTGGCTGGAGACCAACCTGGTTTGCAACCTGGTTATGTGCCTTGACTGGAAATCGAACCAGTGACCTTTGGGTTCACAGGCCGGCACCTTATCCACTGAGCCACAAGCCAGGGCTCAAAGTCATTTTTAACTCTTTGCTAACAATCTACCATTTTCAGCAGACCCTATTGGCATATTTAAATAGTAAGCAATGTCGCTTCAGAGGAGAGAGAAGTTGGGGGACTGGATGAAAGAAGATGAAGGAATTATACAGAAAATGTATACTAATAACACATAGACACAGACATCAGTGAGGTGATAGCCAGAGGAAAAGGGGAGAGTAGAAACCATGTTGAGGTGGGCAGAGGGAAAATAGGGACAGAAGGAGACCTCTCTTGGGGTAATGAGCACATGATGCATTGTACAGATGATGTTTTGTTGAGGTGTGCACTTGTAACCTGTATGGTTTTTGTGAACCAATGTCACCCTAGTAAATTCAATTTAAAGAAAAGAAGTGAATACTCTATAAATTAATTTTAAAACGAAACAACAAAATAACTCTTTTGCTTATGCATTTATATTAATTGCATATTTTTATACCTATTGTTGCTAAAAAATGTGTTACTCTGTAAAATTCTAAAGCAGTATATAGATTTTGGGAGATTGTTAGAGACCTTGGGGATTAGCTTATATAATAAAAGTTTTAAAAGGGAACCCTGGCTTGTGGTACAATGGATAAGGCACTGGCCTGTGAACCCAAATGTCACTGGTTCAATTCCCAGTCAGGGCATATAACCAGGTTGCAAGCCAGGTCTCCAGCCAGCTTTGTAGCTGGAGGCAGGTGAAAGGCAACCATACATTGATGTCTCTCTCCCTCTCTGCCTCTCTCCCTTTCCCTCTCTCTAAAAATAATAAATTGAAAAAGAAGACGAAGGAAAATTTAAATTATTATATAAATAAATAAATAATAAAAAGGGGTGACTTTTTTAAAGGTTTCTAGCAATGAAAGTAGAGAAGTTACAGTGGAAGGTGGATGTGTTCATAAATTGTGTACACATTGGGGCAATTTAGTACAGTTTCGCAAATGCCATATGGGATCAAGTTAATGATGCTTTAATACTTCTTATGTCTTTAAAGAGTCTAGAGGTGATTATACAAAGTTCAAGTAGATTAACATTTTATTTGTGAGCAATAGGAATAGTATTTATTACTCATTCAATAAGTGTTTGAGATTTTTCTATGTGCTATTATACATAGAGTGACGAAACAAGATAAATACAATCCCTGCCCTTATGACTCTTATAGTTGAATGGGGAAGGAAGATATTAAATAAGTATGTTGAGAATTAGAATAAGGAAAGTCATACAGATAAAATATTGAATTGTTATAGGTACCTGAAGTAGAAATTTTAATATTCTTGTGACTTTTTTCTCTTTTAACAAATATCCTGATCATCTGCTGTGTCAGACACAGAAAATAAAAATTATAATGTTTCTGAACTCTAAGTAATATAGTATGTAGCAAATTTATAATTACTATTACTAATTCAGACAAATAATAGCACTTGTTTTTAAGGTTTTTTTTATTTACTATTTTTAGACAGAGGGGATGGGAGGGAGTTAGAGCGTGAGAGAAGCATCAATGTATGGTTACCTTTTACCTGCCTCCAGCTGGGGACCTGGCTGGAGACCTGGTTATGTGCCCTGACTGGGAATTGAACCAGCAACCTTTGGGTTCACAGGCCAGAGCCTATCCACTGAGTCACCAGCCAGGGCTAATAAACACTTTTAAAGGACTTTACCAAGTATGGACATTGCCTTTTATTTTTTATTTTTTAAAGATTTTTTATTTATTATTTTTAGAGAAGGGAGAGAGGCAAAGAGGGAGAGAGACACCAGTGCATGGTTGCCCTTCACCTGCCTCCAGCTAGTAACCCGGCTGGAGACCTGGCTGGAGACCTGGCTTGCAACCCAGCCATGCGCCCCAGCTGAGAATGGAACCAGCAAACTTTGGGTTTCCTGGTCAGCGCCTTATCCACTGTGCCACCAGCCAGGGCGGACATTGCCTTTTAATGTTTATGTATTTTAGTAAGTAGGTATTTCAGTGTTTAGGTATCTTATATTGAGTAGATTTATCTCTTTAATATAGAAGCATATGTGGCCTTGGCTGGGTAGCTCAGTTGGTTAGAGTGTTGTCCCAGTACAGCAAGGTTGCAGGTTCTGTCCTTGGTCAGGGCACATACAAAAGTAAGTGAAACAACAATCCACATTTCTTTCTCTGTCTCTCTTATCTATCTAAAATCAATAAATAAAAAAGAAAAATATAGGTGAGCATGTGTATTGAATGTTATATTGACTGATAAATTTACCTCATTTCTGATATGCTATAGCAAACTGTATAGCTAGCTTAACCTTAAGTCCGTTTATTTATTCAGCCACAAACATTTACTGTTAGCATGCCCCCATGTAAGCACTGAGATTCAGCAATAAAAATAGAATCCCTGGTTTAAAAAATGTATCAAGAAGCCCTGGCGGGTGGCACAGTGGATAAGGCACCGGCCTTTGAACCCAAAGGTTGCTGGTTCAATTCCCAGCCAGGGCACATAACCAGGTTGCAAGCCAGGTCTCAAGCCAGATCTCCAGCCAGGTCCGTAGCTGGAAGCAGGTGAAAGGCAACCATACATTGATGTGTCTCCCTCTCCTTCTCTCTGCCTCTCTCCCCCTATCCCTCTCTCTAAAAATAATAAAAAATAAAATCTTATAAAAAAATGTATCACGGATTGTCATATAGCCTAAAACATGGTTTCACCTCAAAATATTCTATGTGCTCTTGGGAAGAATCTGTGTTCTGGTGCTTTTGGGTATTGTGTTCTATAGATGCCTAGTAGGTCTGGTTGATTTATATTTCCTTTGTAATATTCTGCTCACTTATTTTATTATTGAAAGTGGGGAATGGAATTCTCCATTTACTATTGTCTATTACTCGCTTCAGTCTATCATTTTGCTTCGTGTATTTTGGGGTTTTCTTGTTAGATGCAATATATTTATAATTGTTACATCTTTCTCATTAAGTGATGCTTTTTAAATTATAAAATATTCTTCTAGTAACATTTTTAAGGTCCATTTTGTCTGATATTAATATGACCCATGTGGCTTTCTTATGGTAGTTGTTTGCATGATCCATCATTTCCCATTCTTTTACTTTCAACCTGTTTGTCTCTTTAAATCTAATGTATGTTTTCTGTACAAGATATAGAGTTGGGTTTTGTTTTACTAGTCCGACAATCTCTACATCTTGATTGGATTATTTGAGCCACTCATATTTAATGTTAATATTGATGTAACATTAGACTTTTCTTTTTAATATACATCTGTGAGTCCTGCCTAATTAGGCTAGCTTTTTTTTTTTTTTTTTTTTTTAAGATTTTATTTATCATTTCCAGAGAAAGGGAGAGAAACATCAATTTATGGTTGCCTTTCACCTGCCCCCAGCTATGGACCTGGCCAGAGACCTGGCTTGCAACCTGGTTATGTGCCCCGGCTGGGAATCGAACCAGCGACCTTTGGGTTCGTAGGATGGTAATTATGGATTTTTAAAGCTTTATGTTTAATATTAGTATCCAGTGGAATCCTGTTTTTGAACAATGATCAATTCAGATACTAAGAGCTTTCTCGTCTTTTCAGTTATTGGTGCTCTGGGACAAAATGTCATATTTGCAGAGATAGAACCAGCTGCAACAGAAACTCTTAATTTTATGTTCATTTTTCTGTAGTTAAGATTGTTGCTTCGTTTAAATCCAAGGTTTTGTGACATATGATAACTTTTTCGCCCTTTTCGGGCTGATCCAAAATCTGTAATTTTTGTTTTAACAAGATGAAATGTCTTTTAAGAGGTATTTTAAAATTTCTTCTAGACATAGAGACATAGTTCAGGGCTACAAATTAATTCAAAAAAATGAAAAACATAATTACTATTTATTTTTAAAAGGTTGAATAATACCCCCAAAATTTTAGTATATATATATATATATATAATATAGTAAAAAGAAAAACACAAAGTTTTTAAAATGTATGTACTTAATACTTCACAAAACAAGATGGATTAAAAATTCTAAGGCCCTGGCTGGTGGCACAGTGGATATGGCGCTGGCCTGTGAACACAAAGGTCGCTGGTTCGATTCCCAGCCAGGGCACATAACCAGGTTGCAAGCCAGGTCTCCAGCCAGGTCTGTAGCTGGAGGCAGGTGAAAGGCAACCATACATTGATGTCTCTCTCCCTCTCTGCTTCTTTCCCTTCCCCTCTCTCTAGAAATACTAAAAAATAAAACCTTTAAAAAATAAAATAAAATAAAATTCTAATATATTTTTAAATTCTACAGGCAAATCTGATATGATATCCACACTCGAATGAAAACTTCCAAATTAGATATCTTTTGCTTAAAAGCTCTTACTGCATTCCCTGTTATTCGGGGATTTCCCTGATTTTGATGAGATATTTTTCGTTGTTAAAAGCTCCTATTTCAGAGTAAGAAAAAAAAAAAGCTCCTATTACATTCCATATTGTTTGGGGACTTCCCTAATTTTGAGTGAGATTTTTTTTTTTTTTTTTTTTTGCTCTTAAAAGCTCTTATTCTCTGTGTTATTTGGGGTTTTTTCTAATTCTCAAATCATGTTCTAGGATACTGTGTTGTACAAAGGTTTTCCCCAGTTCTCCAACCGTGTTAGAGCAAAACCATGTTATAGACGTGCCATGTTGTATGGGGGTTACCTGTACATACGTGCCTGTTCTTACGCTAGTACCAGACTGATTACAATGATCTTGTAGTATAGCTTGATATTAGGTATCCTTCCAATTTTGTTCTTTCTCAAGATTTCTGAGGCTATTTGGGGTCTTTTTGGTTCCATATATATTTTTGGAGTATTTGTTGTAGGTATGTGAAATATGACAGTATTTTAATAGCAATTGTGTTGAATCTGTAGATTTCTTTGGGTATGGACATTTTAATGATGTTAATTATTCAAAACCATGAACATTGTATATGCTTCTACTTGTATCTTTCTCAATTTTCACTTCATTGTCCTATAGTTTTCTAAGTACAGGTGTTTCATCTTTCTGGTTAAATTTATTCCTAGGTACATTACTTATTTGTTGCAATAGTTTTCTTAGTTTCTCTTTTGGTAATTCATTATTGGTGTATAGAAATGCCACTGGGGGTAAACCAGTTCACGCCGGAGCCCAGCAAGGTAAGGGGCTGGGTGGACGCCATTGGTCGCCATGGCGAAGGGAGACCCCAACAAGCCGAGGGGCAAGATGTCCTCTACGCCTTCGTGCACACGTGCCGGGAAGAGCACAAGAAGAAACACCCGGACTCGTCCGTCAACTTCTCGGAATTCTCCAAGAAGTGTTCAGAGAGATGGAAGACCATGTCTGCGGAGAAGAAGGCCAAGTTCGAGGACATGGCCAAGAGCAACAAAGCGCGCTACGACCCGGAGATGAAAAATTACATCCCTCCCAAAGGCGATAAGAAAGGGAAGAAGAAAGATCCCAATGCTCCCAAAAGGCCTCCATCGGCCTTCTTCCTGTTCTGCTCTGAGCATCACCCGAAGATCAAAAGTGAGCACCCTGGCTTATCTATTGGGGACACGGTGAAGAAACTGGGAGAAATGTGGTCTGAGCAGTCGGGCAAGGATAAGCAGCCGTATGAGCAGAAGGCAGCCAAGCTGAAGAAGTACGAAAAGGATATTGCTGCATACCGTGCCAAAGGCAAGAGTGAAGTAGGAAAGAAGGGTCCTGGCAGTCCAACAGGCTCAAAGAAGAAGAACCAACCGGAAAATGAGGAGGAGGAGGAAGAAGAGGAGGAGGAAGAAGAGGAGGAGGAAGAGAAAGAGGATGAAGATGAAGAATAAAAAGCTATCCTGTAATGATGTGTGTGGAGTATGTGTGTGCTCAGGCAATTGTTTTGCTAAGAATGTGAATTCAAGTGCAGCTCAATATTAGCTTCAGTATAATAACTGTACAGATTTTTGTATAGCTGATAAGATTCTTTGTAGAGAAAATACTTTTTTCAAAATGCAGGTTGTAACTTTTTGAGGGGCTACTACATACAGTTAGATTTTAAGGCTTTGGGTGTTAAATGTTTCTAAATATTTAATGGTTTCTTTAATTTCTTGTGTATGGTAGCACAGCAAGCTGATAGAAATTAGCATCAATAGTAAACTTTGGGTTTTTTAGAATGTTGCATTTTGTTTTTAAAAAATTTTTGTAATAAAATTATGTATTATTAAAAAAAAAATACCACTGGCTTGTGAATGTTAATTCTATATCCTGCTTCTTTGCCAAATTCATTTAATAGCTCTAGTAGTTTTTTTGGTGGAATTGAAGGATTTCATTGTACATATAATATCCTGCCATCTGTGAATAATGAGTTTTACTTCTTCCTTTACAAATTGATGCCTTTTTTTTTCTTGTCTGATTGTTATAGCTAAGACTTCCAGTACTAAGTTGAATAAGAATGGTGAGAGTGGACATCCCTGTCTTGTTCCTGGTCTTAAAGGAAACATTTTTAGGTTTTGCCTGTTGAGTGTGATGTTGGCTGTCAGTTTGTCAAGTATGGTCTTTATACATTGAGATATGTTCTCTCTATTCCCACTTTGCTATGAGTTTTTATCATAAATGGGTGCTGGTTTTATCAAATGCTTTTCTGCATGTGTTGAATTAATCCGTGTGGCTTTTTCATTCATTTTGTTTATGTGGTGTGTCACATTTATTGATTTCTAAATATTGTGCTAACTTTGCATTCTCCAGAATGAATCCTATTTGATGATGGTGTATGACTTTTTAATGTATTGCTAGATCTGGTTTGCTAATATTTGGTTGAGGGTTTCAGTATGTATGTTCATCTGAGATATTGGCCTATAATTTTCATTCTTTATAGTATCTTTATCTAGTTTTGGAATTAGGATTGATGCTAACCTCATAAAAAGAACTTGGAAATTAGTTTCAATATTTGGTATAATTCATCTATGAAGCCATCTAGTCCAAGGCTTTCATATGTTGGGAGTTTTTTGATTACTGCATCAATTTCACTAGTTGTAATCTGTCCTAATTTTCTTAACTCTTTCTGATTCACTTTGGAAGATTATATGTTTCTAAGAACTTGTCTGTTTCATCCAGATTGTTCAGTATGTTATAATTGTTTGTAATATTTTCTTATAATCCTATATATTTCTTTGATGTCAGTTGTTACGTTCCTCTTTTGTTTCTGAGTTTATATATTAGGGTCTTTTCTCTTTTTTTCTTTAAGTCTGGTTAAACGTTTGCCGATCTTGTTATCTTTTCAAAGAGCCAGCTCTTGGTTTCATTGATCTTCTTTGTTATCTTTTAGATAGACTCTGTTTGGTTTATTTCTGCTCTGATTTTTATTATTTCCTTTCCTCTACTCACTTTAGGCTTTGTTTGTGGGTTTTTTCCAGATCTTTAAAGTGAGAAGTTAGATTGTTTATTTGAGTTTTTTTCTTGTTTCTTGAAGTAGGCCAGTGAAGCAGCCCTAAGAGGGCTGCTTTTGCCGTGTCCTATAGATTTTGGTTTGTTGTGTACTAATTTTCATTTGTCTTAAGGTACTTTTTGATATCTTCCTTGATCTCATTGGTAACCCCTTCATTGTTTAGTAACATGCTATTTAGCCTTCATGACATTATGTGGTTTTAAGTTTTTTCCTGTGGTTCATTTCTAATTTCATACCATTATGGTCAGAGAACATGCTTGATATGATTTTAGTCTAACATTTATTAAGACTTGTTTTGTGTCTTAACACATAGTCTATCCTAGAAAATGTTCCATGTGTGCTTGAAAGACATATTTTACTGCTTTGGAGTGAAATGCTCTGAAGATATCAATTAAATTCACCTGTTCTAATGTGTTATTTAAGGTCTTATTGTTGATTTTCTGTCCAGAAAATCTATTCATTGATGTCAGTGGGGTGTTAAAATTCCCTACTATGACTCTATTACTGTCAGTCTCCCCTTTATGTCCATCAAAATTTGCTTTACATATTTAGTTGCTCCTATGTTGGATGCATAAATTTTTACTGGAGTTATATATACTCTTGTTGGATTGCTTCTTTTATCATTATGGTAGTGTCCTTCTTTCCCCCTTACTATATAGCCTCGTGTGAAAGTCTATTTTGTCAGATAAATTATTGCTACCCCATTTTTTTAATTTCCATTTTCTTTTGCATGAAAAAACTTTTTCATCCCTTTACTTTTTGTGTGTACCTTTTGTTCTGAAGTGGATCTTGTAGACAGCACATGAAGTCTGTCCAGAAAAAGTGTAACCATTGTTAATATAACAAGAATGGTTTACGCGACACCAGTGTAACCTGGCAGCCAGGGAGAGTGGACTGGAATGCACATGCGTGAACAATGATGACTTCACTGTACTAATCAGTGGGAGTGGTGGACACTGTTGAATAAGCATGTGTACTGTGTGGCTGTTGCATGTAAAATGACTGAGCAAGTAGAACAATGAACAATGAATCTGCATCAGATTTTGCATTAAGCTTGAACGTTTCTCCTTAGAAACTATTTGGTTGATTCAGAAGGCTTCAGCTTTGGGAAACTGGTGATTGGCATCTTTATCATAACAATGTGCCTGCTCATGCATCACATCCTGTGCAGTTTTTTTGCAAAATATCAAATCACCCAGTTGATTCAGCTCCCCCTACAACCCATATTTGGCACCCTGCAACTTCTGGCTTTTCCCAAAACTAAAATCACCTTTGAAAGGAAGAGATTTTAGACTATCAATAAAGTTCAGGAAAATACAATGAGATGACTGATGGTGATTGAGAGAACTGTGTGAGATCCCAAAATGTCTGCTTTGAAGAGACGGAGGGACCACTGTCATATGTACTATGCTTCTTGTATCTTCTTCAATAAATGTCTTATTTTTTATACTACTAGGTTTTGGTATGAAGAAGATTCATAACCATGAAGAAATAACTATAAAATATTTTTAGTGGATATCTGTACTGAGTGCTTGTTATAAAAAACAAGAAACCTGGTATAAAAGTAAAGGCCTCTCTATACTGTCACCCCGAATATAAACACTATCAGAGGAATGTAACATTTTGTAACTCTATGGCAGCCCCTGCAGGAGCCTGTGGTGTGGCACTGGCACCTCCCGTGGGAGCAGCACCGAGTTGTAGGGCTGTCCTGTTCACAGTTGGGTCTCCTCCACACAGCACCACAGTCCCACCTTGTGCCCAGGTGGTCCTACGAGCAAGAACAGCTTCAGGTGAGGAACTGTCTTCCTGCAGTCTTTGGCTAGTGTTGGGAGTGCAGAATTCTGATAATAACTTCATAATGTAACTTAGATAAATTATTTAACCTGTCTGGAATTCATTTTCTTTTTCCAAATGACATGGAAATAACTACTCGTATTTTTTTTTACCTTAAAAGGTGATAAGGGGTAATTGAGACAATATTTGTTTAAAAAAAAACCTTTATGAAGTAAAAGTGCTAAATTATATATTTATATAATAATATCTAATAGCATTACACTATAATTGTGACTATGCATTTATAGTGCTTCCTAGCTTATGCTAAAGGCTTGTTTTAATATGTCTAGTAAACTTTGTGAAAATGATAGGTTGTTTATCTTTGTTTTGTTTTTTAAAATCTAAGTTTTACCATTTTTTTTGTACTCTGGCTCTCAGTTTTTGCACTTAATCATACGTACATTTAGACAGGCCAATAGATTGGATTTATCATTCATGCTCTATAAGTAGATTATTAATACCAAAACTTAAAAGAATATTTAGGTTGGACTTGAAATGAGTTATCATTTGACATTACTTTTTATATTGTAGCTTATATCCTTTAAGCTCTTTTATGCTAACACAAGCTACTAATCAAGATTTAGTAGATTAGTAAACAAAAGATATGAATAGCTAACAAGAGAAGAAGTAGAGCTAATAATCTAATTTTTAAGGTTTTTAAGTATTAAATAATAAGAAAATGTCATTTTATGCCTATTAACTAAACCAATATTTAAAATAATATAATGCCTAATGTTGAGGTTTAGTCAGATTTGTACACTTAAAGCTGCTTTAGAAAGTAGTAGCAATTCTGACAAAGAGCTGTTAAAAATGTTTATAATATTTTCTGTGGTAATCCCATTCCTGTTCATAATACCACTTTGGAGTACTAATCACAAATAAAGCATTCAAAAAAAAGAAGAACTTTGGATTTCATTATAGTGTTACTTATGGTATAAAAACAAACAGTATAAGTGCTTTCAGGTAAGCATTATGTATATAAATTTAGTGAACCATTATTGCATCCACTGAGTTTTATAATTATGAAGACTGTGTAGAAATAGGGAGAAATGATTATGCTATAAATTTGTTTAAAACAAAATATTTAAAAACTGATATCTATAAAATATATATGTAGACAAGGAATAAAGATGAACATGACAAAATAAAACCTTATTTATATGTCTAACTAGGAGATCAGTGGCTTTTCTTTTAATATTCCTTTGTTCCTTTTATAGTAGGAGTGGGCATGGCGGCCCCTGGCCCTGGCCCTACTCCACCTGTCCTGTCTCCTTGCAGTGGGTTCCAGCAGCTCGGGAGGCTCCCTGTGTTCTGGAAGTGGCCGAGTGTGTGTGGGGTCTCCGCCTGGGCCGTGCTGGGGGTCTTCACCTCCGGGAGCAGAGGCAGCTTCTAGTTCTAGCCTGAAATACATGCCTTATGGTGCTTCACCCCCCAGCCTAGAGGGACTTGTCACTTTTGAAGCCCCTGAACTGCCAGAGGAGACGCTGATGGAGGTAGAGACCATTATGACATATCGTTGTATCTTGATACCATAGGAGAATGTTCTAGTGATGATGAAAGAGCAAAATGCTATCAGAAACTCTGAAGTCCTTTTTTTCTCTTTAATGTAACTGTTTCTTTTCTATTTGAAAAACATTGCTGATACATTTTTAAAACAATGTTGGTCATAACACATTCTGGTTGATAAGAAGTAACATGTAGAGATTTTGTGTTAATTTTTTAATCTGAAGTTCATTTACTAATAGGACATTTGAAGCATAATTCTTTCTCCTAAAACCAGAACCTTTTATTCTCAAAGCTTGTTTTTCTTAAGATGAAAGTAATATACTTAAACTCAATTTTAAGAAACTCCATAATGCCAGTAGTCACTAACATTGAGAAATAAACTTGCGAAGTAGACTGGATGCTCACTCACATTTATAAACCAGTACCTCCCCTCCATGAACCCAGTTCTACAGGTGGAAGCTTGCTGAACACAAATCCAGAACCAGAGAGGTCAGCTTTATGAATCCAAAGACGTACCACCTCCATTCCTCAGTTGTGAGGCTAGGACAGCAGTCAGTAGGCCTGCATTGTGACTCTTGGTCCCTGAATACAATGCTAACTTAGTCTGCATTTCAAAATAAAATGGTTAGTGTTCTAGACCAACTAAAGAATAAATTTTCTCTCTATATGCAGGACCTCTAACATTTCTATTTTGTGTGAATTAGAATTAAATATTTCACATAAAAGTTATAACATACTGCATACAAAGCTCTGGTAGTGATTTTGTGGTAAGATTAGTAGTAATTTTGAAAATCTGTCATACAACGTAAGACTGGAAAAGCAATCTTCAGAGTTTTTTCAATCCCCATAAATTTTTATTTTATTTTTTTCACATTTCATTTTTTAAAAGATTTTATTATTTTTAGAGAGAAGGGCAAGGTGGGAAGAAGAAAGGGAGAGAAACATCAATGTATAGTTGCCTTTCACCAGCCTCCAGCTAAGGACCTGGCTAGAGACCTGGCTTGCAATCTGGTCATGTGCCCTGACTAGGGAATTGAACCAGTGACCTTTGGGTTCGCAGGCTGGTGCCAATCCACTGAGCCACACCAGCCAGGTCCCCTATAAATTTTTATATAAATTATGTTCCAATATACATATGTGGATCATCATTGATGTATATTTTGGAATATCCAGTCCAATATGCTGTTGTGAGCAGAGCAATTTTCAAAAGTTGATTGGTTTATTCTCTTGTTTCTAGGAAAATGATTCTTATCCTTTTTAACCATGAAAGGAAAATGAGAAATTTAGTGCTATTTGATATTTCAAAATATACTTATAGCTAAAAATAAATCTCAAAACAACACTAATTTTAGTATGCTCATTTTTAATGCATGCTATTGTGTCTATACCACTCTTACAGAGAAGACTCCAGGAATTTAGAGCTTTGATATTAGGAATCACTGTTAACTGAAACTCCACCAGAAATTAAAATTAAAAACTTCTGAAATTATAAGTCAGTAGAATTCACTGGAATATCAAGAATTTTGGTTTACTGTACAGAAAGAATATCCTTATAATCTTGGCATCTCCTTTATCATGTTTTTATTTCTTATATAGTGATCTAATTTGTTCAAGATTCCTTTTTCCTCCTAGTAAAAACACAGTGACCTCATCATATACTTTGAAGCTTAATTTTGTGAGTGCGCTCATATATATACACAAACATGTGCTCACACCCATATTCAGTTTTATTTGTGTTTTTCTCACAATTCCTGGAATTTAAAATTTTTGATCGCCTTTGATCATTCTGATATCATAAGTATCAAAAAATATTAGCAGTGCCATGTTTATTTATGGAGATGAGTGTGCACTTCTTCTTAACCTAAGGTTTTTAAGATGACTTGACTTTGCTGCAGCGAGAACACACAGACACCTTACGCCACCTGAATGTGATGCTGATGTTCACTGAGTGTGTGCTGGACCTGACTGCTGTGAGAGGTGGGGACCCAGAGCTGTGCATGTCTGCAGTCTCCTTGTACCAGATTCAGGAGAGCGTGGTGGTGGACCAGATCAGCCAGCTGAGCAAAGACTGGGGGTAGGCACCTCCTTTGTCCTTTGTTTCAAGGTTCTTGATGCTTTCTGCAAGTTCATGTCTGAGATGGAGGACTTGTCATCCCCTGAAAATCACATCTCATTATTAAAAGCTTCAAGAAGTCCCTAAGTCATCATGCTCAATTTGGCTGCAGGAGCCAAGACTTGTTGCCTTTTCCCTGTAAATTATACTGTTGAAAATATTTCGTGATAAAGCAATTGTTTTGATTTTTATGAGTGTATCATTGTATTCAGAGTACAAATTCGTTTTTTATATCAAAACTTTCCCCTTCAGGAGTTATTTGTGCATTAAAAATAACAAGAAGAATGATATTCCTTTAGAAAGGCTACTTTAGTGGTGTTGTGTCTAACGTATGGTTCACAGGATAACCCTCTACTTGCTTTGTCTTTAACTCAGGCGGGTGGAGCAGCTGGTGTTATACATGAAAGCTGCGCAGCTGCTGGCAGCATCACTACACCTTGCTAAAGCCCAGATCAAGTCTGGGAAACTGAGCCCATCCACAGCAGTAAAAGAAGGTATGGGTGCAGTGCTTGAGCTGCCCCCTTTCCCATTACACTAAGAACGTTTGGTTTTTAAGATTTATTTATTTATTTTCTTTCTTTTTAGGGTGCAGGGAAGGGAGGGAAAGAGGGGAAAAACATTGATGTATGAGAGAAACTTGGATCGGCTCCTGCTCGCACATCCCTAACTACTAAGAAAGTTTTTGATGAGGAGTCACTGTTATTAAATATTATTTTTTCCTAACAGACTGTCTTCATGTTATTAAATATTCTAAAACAGAAAAAGATGCTGGCTCTTCTGTTTTTTGTTCTTGCTATTTAACTGATACAGAGAGCAGTCAGAAGTACTTTATTCTCAGTTTTCTATATGAAAAGAGAGCATATGAAAGAATCTGACTTTCAGTCATCTTAAAATTTTTATTTGTTGTTTTTTGGTTTTGTTTTTTTATTGTTGACACTATTACAGATGTCCCTATTTCCCCCCTTTTCCCTTTACTACCCAGCTTCAACCTTCCCCCAGGCCTTTACCACATTGTTGTCTGTGTTCATGGGATATGCATATATGTCTTGGCTGATTCCTTCTAGTCCCTCCCTCTTCTTCCCCTCTGAAATCTGTCAGTCTGTTTCATGTATCCATGCCTCTGGTTTTATTTTGTTCATCGGTTTATTTTGTTCATTAGATTTCATATGGTATTTGTCTTTCTCTTGACTGCCTTGTTTCACTTAACATAATAATCTCCAGGTCCATACATGCTGTCACAGAAGATGAGTTTCTTCTTTTTTATAGTCATGTAGTATTCCATTAGGTAAATATGCCATGGCTTTTTAATCCACTTATCTATTGATGGACACTTGGGCTGTTTCCACCTCTTGGCTATTGGAAACAATGCTGCTGTAAACATTCGAGTGCATAGATTCTTTCTGATTGGTGTTTTGAGATTCTTAGGAAATATTCCCAGAAGTTGGGTCACTGGATTATAGGGTAATTCCATTTTTAATTTTTTAAAGACATTCCATACTGCTTTCCATGGTGGCTATTCCAGTCTGCATTTCCACTAACAGTGCACTAGGGTTCCCTTTTCTCTACATCCTCACCAGCACTTGTTTGTTGATTTATTGATGGTAGGTAGCCATTCTGACAGGTATGAGGTGATACCTCCTTGTGGTTTTAATTTGTATCTCTCTGATAATTAGTGGTATTGAGCATTTCTTCATGTCCATTGGCCATTTTCATGTCTTCTTTCAAGAAGTGTCTATTCAGGTCCTTTGCCTGTTTTTTAATTGGATTGTTTGTCTTCCTGATGTTGAGTTCTATATGTTCTTTATATATTTTGGGAATTAACCCCTTACCAGATGTATCTTTGGCAAATGTATTCTCTCATACAATGGATTCCCTTTTTTATTTTGTTGATGTTTTGCGTGTGTGTGTGTGTGTTTTTGTTTTTTTGTTTTGTTTTGTTTTTTTGTTTTTGTTTTTGGCTGTGCAGAAGCTTTTTAGTTTGATATAGTCCCATTTATTTTTCCTTTGTTACTCTTACCCTAGGAGATAAATCACAAAAATGTTTTTTAAATATTGCTACAAGAGATGTCTGAGATTCTACTACCTATGTTTTCTTCTAGGATCTTTATGGTTTTTTAACTTACATTTAAGTCTTTTATTCATTTTGAGTGTATTCTCATGTATGATGTAAGTTGGCGGACTGTTGGAGAGACTTTTTATTCCATCAATTGCTCTTGCCTCCTTTGTCAAAGATTAATTAACATAAAGGCATGGGTTTATTACTTCTGGGCCGTCTGTTCTTTTCCGTTGATCTAGATGTCTGTTCTTGCAGTCATTGAGTGTCACTTTCCTTAAATCAGCAGAAAAGGTATATGTCAATACGACTTTATTTCTGGAGGAAAATTAAAATTATTTCTCTCAACTTTTTTTCAGTTGTCAAAAATCTTAATGAACGATATAAATTCTGCATCACCATGTGCAAGAAACTTACAGAAAAGTTGAATCGCTTCTTCTCTGACAAACAGAGATTTATTGATGAAATCAACAGCGTAGCTGCAGAGAAACTCATCTATAATTGTGCTGTAGAAATGGTAACTCTTTTTAAGGTTTAATATTGTATATTACTTACCTGGAAGAGTATCTTTTGAATGGAACACCTACTTGATATTATCTACCTCTTTAAAAATCATTTATGGCCCTGGGTGGTAGCACAGTGGAAAAGGTACCGGCCTGCAAACCTAAAGGTTGCTGGTTCAATTCCCCAGCCTGGGCACATAACCAGGTTACAAGCCAGGTCTCCGGCCAGGTCCTTAGCTGGAGACAAATGAAAGGCAGCATACGTTATTGTTTCTTTCCCTCTCTGCCTCTCTCCCTTCCCCTCCCTCTAAAAATAATAAATCTTAAAAAAAATAAAAGCATTTATGCCCTACCACTCCCAAGGCCCAAGTATTGTGATTGCCTCTTACTAATTTACCACATTTAGTACAATTCTATTATATCTCTTAAAAATTGTTTTGTGGTTTGCATCTAACAGTTTTAGCTGGATCTGTTTCTGCATTTTCTAAAATATAAGAAACTGTGACTTAATAAACATTAGAAAAAATACTGTTCTATTAATCCACAAAAATTCATATGCTCAAATTCCTGAAGTAAAAATCTACTTTTACAATTGTCTGGTTATATGATTGGAAATAACTTGTTTTCTGTCTCATAGGAAAAAAATTGCTCTAAAGTATAGATGAAATTAGGGACTGTTAAAAAATAGTAAGTTGGAAAAATTAATTATTTGACTTATCTTATTTTTACCACATTAGACCTCCTCCCTACATTTGTTTACTTTGCATTGTATTATACCCTTGGGCTTATAAAAGCCATTACAGTAAAAAAAAATTGTATGAAAATAACTTTGATATGAACTGTTGACATGAATAATATGCATTGTTTCACTCTATACTGAGAAGCTTTCCTACAATAACTGGCCTGCAAACCCAAAGGTCGCTGGTTCAATTCCCCAGCCAGGGTACATAACCAGGTTGCAAGCCAGGTCTCCAGACAGGTCCATAGCTGGAGGCAGGTGAAAGGCAACCATACATTGATGTCTCTCTCCCTCTCTGTCGCTCTCCCTTCCCCTTTCTCTAAAAATAATAAATTAAAAAAAATTTTTTAAAGACTTCATATGATAGCTTTTGTATCCTCACCCAAGGACATGCTTATTGATTTTACACAGCTGGAAGGAGAGAGAGGAAGAGAGGGAGAGAAATATTGATGTGAGAGAGAAACATTGATTAGTGGTCTCTTTAGTGCTTCCCAACTGGGGATCAAACCTGCAACCTCGACGTGTACCCCAACTGGGAATCCAGCCTGTGACCTTTCAGTTTATGGGATGATGCCCAAGCCACTGAGCCCCACAGGCCAGGGCAATAATTTTTTATGAAAGTTGTGCCAGAAAGAAGGTCCTCTCAAAAGGAATCACAATGCTGCTTCTTTTCTGAGAAGAGCCATGTAACTGTAGGAAGTCTCGCCTTTGTTCTGGATTCTCAGCAACCTTAGAAATATTACTGCCTATGTTTAGTTAGTTCTTCCTTTTCCTGGCTCTAATTTTTCATACTCATGTTCTTTATTTTATTGTAAGTGGCATCAGGTTATTTTTTGAAGGAGACATAGCATATAGACAAGTACATTAGGATACTTGATTACTAAGAATCTAAGCTTTTAATGGTTAAAGAGAAAAATCAGAATGCTGTTGAGAAAACTCAAATATCCGTAACTCTGTAGATAATTCTACTGCCCCCTATTGTTGGAAAGCCCCCACCCACCTTTTCCATCACCTACTTAACTGCTACTGCTGCTTTGTGTCTGGCCCAAATGTCCTTTCCCAGAGGCCTTCCCTAACTCTGTCCTCCTTCTGTAGCTGGTGGGACATACTTGGTGTTTCCTCTGTGCCACCTGGGCTTCCTCCAAATAGCCCTTGGATTGAGGATGGGTAGTCTTGCAGGCCTGCCTCTCCCAGCCTTCGAGCTCTGCTTTGTGTGCTCAGTGTCTGGTGCTTAGCAGGTGCCTCATGAGTGTGTCTGAATGAGTGAATCAATGTACCAGACATTTGTTTAAGTAAAAGAAGAAGCTGAGAACTGACTGCCAACATCACATAATTATTTTATTGTAATGAAATCTACTCTAGTAAAATGTCAAGTTACCCTAGTATGAAGATGTATGTTTAAAATATGCCATAGAAGAGCCAATTTAGAAGTATAAAATCTGAGTCATGGATGTCTGAGGATAAGAAGGCTACATTTTAAAGCAGAATGACTCCTTTGTCAGGAAGCTCCTTTATATCACTCAGCTGTTGAATCTTTTAAGTTCTATTGAATTTGGTAGATTCTAATAATTTTGTCAAAATGTGTGAATTTTAGGTAGATCCCACTGAAAGATACCTTGCCCAAATGGATTTGTGCTTTCTTATAAAAGCTGAGCATCTTCTCCTTTCTGTCGGCTGACTTCAGGTTCAGTCTGCAGCCCTGGATGAGATGTTCCAGCAGACGGAAGACATTGTTCGTCGCTATCAGAAGGCAGCCCTGCTTTTGGAAGGTTTGACCAAGATTCTCCAGGACCCTGCAGATATTGAAAATGTACACAAATGTAAGTTGACTTAGAAAGTAGTATATCTCCCACAGGTACAGTAGGAAGAGCTTGATGCTGGGAATCGTACTGCCTGGGTTGAACATTGGTTTTCCAGTCTTGGACCAATCACTTAACCTTTATGTGGTCTCAGTTTCTTCTTCCAAAAGAACAGTGCCTGCCTTGCAGAGCTGTTGTGAGCATTAGAGGTAATGCTTGTAAAGCACTCATTGCTTTTGTTCTTACTCTTTAGATTTCTACACTATATTGCTGTGTTGGTAGGCATTTTTTGTGTATGCAGAGAATTTGTTTTTACTGTTAAATAATAATATATGCAGTTATTTTAAGCCTTGTGGGCTTAGTGACTAGAGAATCCTAAGAAGACCCTGTTACTGCAAATTTGGTATAGATAGCAGATTGGAAATTGATAGGATACCAGGGTGAAATTATCACTTGTCTGACATAAGCACAGTGTCCTGGTGTTTGGGGAGGAGGTGGTAGACCCATTGGAATGTATGTGGTCATGCCACAAAGGATGGCGATTCTAAAATTATCTGCAGTTGTGGGCAAGCTAACTGTTAAAACCTAAGTGTTCTTTATTTGATGAGCTAATCTAAAGTTTCCCAATGTGGACACTAAACTACACATTATATCCTAACAATCACCAGGCAGAAAGCAGAAAAAGGAGGCAGAACTGTCAGCTTTCGGGTAAAATAGAGCAGAGATGAGGATGTAGGTAAAGAGTTGGTGATTTTTAAATTAGTTTCCTTTCCTTGGTTTTGCAAATGTAAATAATGTTTATTTTTATTTTAATTTATTTTATTTGTAGATAAATCTAGTATTGCGAGAAGATTGTCAGCACTCTGCTATGGCACCTCAGCAGTGTGAGCGGCAGCAGGCCTGTCCCTGGCCCCTCGGTGGGGTAGGAGGTGACATGGTTGGGGTACAGCTTGGGTTCTGTTGCTCCCTCCCCAGGAAACTGTCCTTTCTTACCTGGTGATGACCAAAGAACAAGCGGTGATCTCAAAACAAAAACAATCCAAAGGCTACATATTTGTAGGAGATCTGCCTAACTGGAGAAGTCAGCCCTTTCCTTTTCCATTGTAGAAGCAGAAGCAAGAGTATTCCACTTGACTCTCAGTTTGAACTTGGTAAATAAATTTACCTTAGAACAAGAATTATCAGTACATTTATTCTTAAGGATAATTAAGAATGAAACAAGTAAGTAGCTCTTCACTCAGTTCACCAGAGCAATGTGTGAAATGCCACATGCCTACTGAGGTATAAAGTAAAAAAATAATCTCCATCTCATCCAGGCAGTTTGATCCTTGGGGTGAGTTTCTCTGCATCTGAGCATGGCATCTTTACACAGCACAGAAAGATGTAGCTTAAGGAGACATGAAAGATGGCTCTTAGAAGGAATTGTGAAACACTCAATTTGACCCAATATGGACACTTGTTAATCTCCCAGTATTTCATATATTGCACTAATTTATTAAAACAACTCTGTATTGGACTTTGTAATTTAAAACTAACCGAGGCACAATGAATTTGTTTTAAAAATATTTTACTTTATTATATACACACACTGTTTCCAGAATTCACATGTCTCTCTGATGGACTTTTCAGTGGGAAAAACTTGTGTTCATGTGAATCTTTGCCTTTTTTTATCCTATTCATCTATACCCACAGATTTCCTCAGTGATATTTTTAAGTTGCTGGTTATTTGGTTTTGGTTGTCTTTTTTTTTTTTTTTAATGCAGAATGTGCATTGATACCTGTGACTTGCAGGTTTATTAAAGGCTAGGTTTCGTTTATTTGGGTAGTGTTAGAAAAAACATCAATCAAGGCATACCCTCAAGAATTTTAATAAGGCCAAAACAAAGTCGGTAATCTAAAAGGCTTGTTAATGATACGGAGTTTTTACCTGAAATTAGAGAAAAGTGAGGTTTGTTTTCTCTTAGGAAAATAGGCAGCTCTCTGCAGCCTAAAACATGTTTTTCATGTTAATCCTGACAGTTCACCAAAGAGCTAGTCATGGAGAATGCGGGCAGGTAGCGTCCCTCTGGAAATGGTTCCTTTGTTGTATATTACATGTTTTTTTTTGTTTGTTTGTTTGTTTTTTACCTACTTGAATAAACCATTCTCCAGTTTTAATCCTTTTATTTTAATCCTTTTAGATAATAAATCTGACTGAGACAAATTGCACAGAAGCTCTTTGGCATTAATCTAATTTTAGTGTATTAATAAAAACAAAAGCATGGTTTTCCTTTTCTTTGATGAAGTAATGTAATTTCACCTTATTTATCTGTATGAAATTCCAGCAGTTAATTTGAACATTTATTTATATGATGTTTGTATTTTTAGGTCTTTAATACAGTGTTTCTACCTCTCATTTGTAACTGTATGCATAATTCTTGAAACTGGGTAAAACTCACCAAATTGTTATATGGTAAAGAGCCTTTTTATTACTGCCTGTATAGATGTAAATTAAGGTAAAATAAACCTGACAAAGTGTTTCTAGGGTAGAGCTGGGTCCCTGTGATAATGGCTTTTCAAGCTGGGGCCTTCCTCTGTGGGTTTGGAGGCTCTGCCCTGCCCTGCCCCAGGGTGTCAGACTCCTGGCCAGCACACAGTCTTCCTCTGCTGGGCCGTGGATGTGGGGGCAGGGACACTGTGTCTTGTGTAGCTTGTTAGGTGTGCAGTTACCTCCCAGGCTGTATTGGTTGATCTTCTAGGAGGTGAGTTCATTTTGGTTCTTCCTTCCCTCTCCCATTTTGTTTTTTGTTTTGTTTTGTTTTTAACACAGAATGAGCGGGTTCACAGCCAGCAAGTGATGGGTCTGAAGTCTAGTGTGTCTAGGGGAGGGCTAAGCTGTGTGACTTCTAGGTTCTTTTTTCCTCTTGTGTAAGAAAGGTTTTAGGAGGCAGGTGAAAGGCAACCATACATTGATGCTTCTCTCCCTCTCTGCCTCTCTCCCTTTCTCTCTCTCTCTGGAAATAATAAATAAAATCTTGGGAAAAAAAAAAAAGAATGAAAAAAAAGAAAGGTTTTATGGTAAATAGTGTTTATGAAACAAATCTGAATGGCAGAAAAGCTCAAACTGCAAATTCATGAATAATGGTTCTAATTATGCTTCTGTTATCAAGGCTAATTATTTGAGATTTTGCCTTGATTATAACAATAATAAATAATACTTTGTTTCCATGAGTATTTTAAAATTTTATATCTATTTTGTAACACAGAAATTGACCAGTTCATACATTCAAGGGTTGACACCTATATTCAAGCCATAACTTGAGAGCACACAAATATAACCCAGTGAATTTGCTGATTGGCTGTTCCTGCTATAAGGATTCAGTTTACCAAGGCACAGACTAAACCAGGTGGTTCCCATAGTCCTGTGCTCCCTGCCCCCCAGCAAGAGGAGTAGCCAGAGCAGCAGGTGTTCTGTCACTGCTGCCATGAGGGACAGGAGCCAGAAGAGGAGTCACAGTCCAGGGCAGGCTGCCTCGGCCTCCACAGGGTAGTGAGAAGGATATTGAGCTGGACATGCGGACACAAAGTCACTGACTCAGATATCTGAAGGATTCTTGAGGTGCTAAAATGATTTGAGCATAGCCCTTAGAGGACGACTTCTCACTTTTAATGTATGCTTCCTCCTCGTAGTTTCTATGACAGCCTTAAATTTTTTCTGGAATATAGCAAGGTGATACTTTCTCAGAGGATTGCCTGTTGACAGACTTGACTGGGAGGAGCTACTGCTGAGAACTTGCCCGTCATCCCTCCATTGATTGGTACATCTGAGAAGCATCTGTGCCTACCACTACACGGCCTAGAGACAGTTCACATCTGGGTGATGGACCCTGGAATCTTTAGCCATGGAAGTTCTTGGGGCCTACCCAAGTCTCTTCCTTGGTTGTTAAAGCCCTGTGAAAGTACTTTCTTTGGGAGAGGGTCAAGATGGTATTTTCCTCACCCACCTCAAAAGAAGTGGCATCAGAAGCAATTCACGTGGAAAGGCACTGCTTTGTAGGAAATCGGCCCCCAAAATGTCAACTTTTTGTGGGAGACAACGCCAACCAATGATGGGTTGCTGTGAATTCTGTGACCACTGTGCTAGCGAAAGGAACAGATGCAGAGAGGCTGCTGACAGTGCAGCCCCCAAGTATGGCTGTATTTGCACTTAGTGTAGCAGAAACGAATCTGCAGATTTTTCCTTTTCAGAAAGGGCCTCTCAGTCCAGTTGCTAAGGTGCCAAAGGTTCACTGTGCCTCCTGAGAGGGATCTGAGATGGGGGAAGGGGAGGAGTTGGCGGTGACTAGGCCTCCTGGGACTTCTGTCACCCTGGCTCTGAGGCGCTTCTGAAGTGTGCACTGCAGGGGGTGCTGGGCACAGGAAAGTGTGTTAGGGGGAACTGGAACTGCTTCAGATTTCTCTGCCTAGCCTCCTGGCCACACTATCTGGGTGCTGCTCCCTGCTGAGTCCCTTGTCCTCTGAGAGCATCCTGCTCTTGGAGTTTGCTTATATCACTAGGAAAGGCCAGCAAAGCACTTGTTTATTAAAAACTATTCTCTTCATCCTTGGGCATAGTGGTGCACTTGGTCTCCGACTCCCAGCTGTCTTGTGGCCTGTGCCCTAACCTCCCTATCTTTGGCAGACCAGGAAAGAGTCACAGGGCCAGAGCTGTGATAAGAATGAAGCCAGTTAGTAAGTGTGAAGCTGTTTGAACACCCCCCCCCCTCCCCTGCTGGCAGGGGAGCAGTGGAGAACAATTTGTTTTGTGTTTGTTTGAGGCAAGGCCTGGATTTAGGGCCCCCTGAACCACATTTGCTTTAGCTAGACAACTTCTCCAAGGACACAGTTCCCCAGGTGACTCCCTGGACACCCTGCTTTCAAGATACCCTTTAATTACTCTTCTAGGCAATTTTAATGAAATGTGTATATCAATGTAATATTTATTACTCTGTTTGATTCTCATACCAACCCTACATGCCTCATTTTACAGATGGAAAGAACAGACTCGGAGACTAATTTTCCCAAGAGAAAGGCCACATGCCTAGATACAGTAGAAGCAAACCACTACAGGAGTTGGCCTGGTGCGGACCACACTCCTTGCCCCAGGGTGTACCTGGACTGCCATGTCTGTGCATGCCCGGGTCCTTTTAGGAAGAGGGGAACAGGCAGCCTCATAACATTTGGTATCTAGTTATCTCCTGTTGGATCCGTCTTGTACTAGCAGAAGGAAGCAGGCTCCAAGAAGCAGATGAAGTCATCAACTTTGTGCAGCCCCTTAGAGCCCAGGAGCAATAGGCTTCAGAAACCACACTTGAAACCCTGTGCAAGGGCTTCTGTAACAGGAATAAACTCGCCTTGGTTGATCCATATTACAGTTTCCTCGTTTGCTGCTGACCTATGTCAGTGAAACTAGCAGGGGTTGGTCCAGTCCA
Organism: Noctilio leporinus; assembly: GCA_004026585.1. Classification (NCBI taxonomy): domain Eukaryota; kingdom Metazoa; phylum Chordata; class Mammalia; order Chiroptera; family Noctilionidae; genus Noctilio; species Noctilio leporinus. The sequence continues at coordinate 40,063 of PVIW01009338.1, forward strand.
GGGGGAGAGGAGCCCTAACCTCATATTTGCCTAGGGGCCTCCCATGGGCCCTGGCTGCCTCCTGGGACCAGTTCTTCCACTGACCCCACCCTCCCCTCCCCCAGGAAGATGCTTAGTGTGCCTCCACCATCTGTGCAGCCTCACATTCCCTACTTGGACTTGACCAGAGTCAGTGTCAGCCACTCTGGGCACCTTCGTCTCCTTTGTCTCAAGCCACTGGGGCCCCAGCTGGTTGCCCCTTCTCCCCCTGCTAGCCTTGTCCTTCCCATTTCAGCCCTGTTAGAAGTGTGGGTTCTGTGCTTTTGGGGTGCATCTGCAGGAGTAGCCATCAGTATTTGGGCCCCACCTATTGTAAGGAGAGGTTTTGGAGGAAGGTGTTTTTTGTTTGTTTGTTTGTTTTGAGGAAGGTTTTGAGCTGAACAGGGACATCTCCAGAAGGCCTTTCTGTGGTTGTCCATGTGGGCAAGAAAATTCCTTCCTACATACCTATGCCCATGAGGGAACAGCTGTAAGAAACCTGCCACTGGAGCCCATCAAGGTGGCTGCTCTGCTCCAGCTAGTGCTTTTCTGTGAAGGTGACAGGTGAGTGGGCCATACCCTCCAGAAAGAAACCAGATGCTAGCTAATTGAGGTGCCATCATATGGAATAAGTGCAGATAGCTGAGCTGGTGTACAGCACCATAAATTAAGGGTACAAAGTAGACCCACAGTCTCTAGTGGAAATGCAGAGTATTTAGGGCATGGACATTTTTCTCTACAATGCTTTTTACTGTGAAAAAGTAGCACCAGCTCATGGCTGGTGGCACAGTGGATAAGGTGCCAGCCTTTGAACCCAAGGGTCGCTGGTTCAATTCCCAGCCAGGGGACATAACAACATTGCAAGCCAGGTCTCCAGCCAGGTCTTCAGCTGGAGGCAGGTGAAAGGCAACCATACAGTCATGTCTGTCTCCCTTTCTGCCTCTCTCCCTTCCCCTCTCTCTCTCTAAAAACAGTAAATAAAATCTTAAAAAAAAAAAAAAAGTAGCAGCCCCATACACCTGTCCCCTGGAGAGGATGCTTTCAAACTTAAATATGATTAAACAATTCACAAGGGGAAAGATTTGCATTCATGTTAAGTGTTCATAGGATGATTAAGGTGCATGTTTGCAGCTGTCCAGGGAAATAGCAATTTCTTTCCCTGTCAGTAGCATCTGCAAATGGAAATTGTTGTGGGATGTGGATGGAGAGGTCTTACATTTAACTTTCTATTTCATAATGCTCATGTTATTTTCCACCATGAGCTCATTATAATCATGTAATTTTTGAAACTAGGTTTTTTAAAAATTTTATTGTTATTGTATTACATCCATCCCCTTTTTGCTCCCCTCTGAAACAAGTTTTTTAAGTGTAGGAAAAATGTAAAAAGCAAATAACCAATTAGGAAAGGTATTTGCACTGAATATAACAAATGAGGGAAGATGAAGGTGTGGGAAATGCTAGAAGAAAATAAGGGAATCCCCTTGTTCCCTGATAACCTGCACCCCACCACCACCTGTCAGAAGCTAAACATTAACAGCTGAATGAATAAGCTCTGACCTGGGCAGACCATGGGCCCAGTAATATCCTGAGTTGCTTGGCTTAGGGCATGGAGTGAATTTGAGAGACCTTGGTGTCCTTATCCTCCTGGACTGCGTGTCCCTGTCATCCTCCATGTGTACTGCCTGTTATAGGCATGACGCTTTGCCTCTGGGCTTCACTTTCCTAGCCCCTCATGTGTACTGGGGTTGGATGAAACAGTGGTGCACAGGGAGGGCTCACAGCAGTTCCTGAGTGGAGCCCCATGGCAGCACGTGGTGGGAGATGAGTCATCAGTAGTACAGTGGGGCCTGAGGCCTGTCTCCTCCACTGGCAACTTCTGTTTCTTCCCTTTGTCAGTTGTACACTGTGTTCTTGTCACAACTTTTCCTGAGGTGTGAGCCCTCCTTTCCATGGAGAATATGTTCAAATAACACTTCTTAGGCTGATTGGTCTTGTGCACAGACCAGCATTTATGAACTCAACGGTGAAGGAGCTGGCAGTAGTGTAGAAGCCTGGCAGTCAGGGTATGAAAATGGGGCAGTGTTTGGGAAGCAGAATGCTTGTTATTGTACATAAACAGCTAATTGTCACATGGCCATAAAAAATCTGTGTTCCTCTGTGACTGGAAATCTGGAGCAGGATGGTTCAGGATGCAGGTGTTTGCAGATGTTTTCTGTACAGGGCCACACAGTCTCTGTGGCAACTTGTCTCAGCTATTGTACCTCAAGAAGCAGTCACAGACAATATACACATGAATGTGACTATTCTAATAAACCTTTATTTACAGACATTAAAGTTTGCATCATAATTTTCATGTGTCACAAACTGTTTTTAAAATTTTTTTCCAGACATTAAAAAAATGTGAAAGCCATTTTTAATCTGGAGCCCATGGGCTAGAGCTGGCATTAGATTCAAAACAGGAGAGAGAGACAGACAGGTTCACATGGTAACAACAGACATCGTCGGTCCAGTGGCTGACGTGGATGTGGAACAGTGACAGTGGGTTGGAAGGACAGCACTGGTGACAGTCTGCTTTTAAACAATTCAGCAAACTGTTAATACATGCACAGAATGAAAAATTTGCACAACTCTTAGTCTTGGATAATTTTTTGGAGCAATTGTGTTTTTCTGGTTTTTCGACAAATAAGACGGCTCCCATCCTACTCTGGCTGTGGTCCTTGAGCAAGTGGCCTCACCTTCCAGTTTTCTTCATCCATTAAAGAAAATCATAGTGCCTCCTAATACAATCTTTGTGGGGAAAATACCCTTTGCACATGGGTTGGTACTTAGCAAGTGCTTAATAAACTGTGATAGTTTTGCTTTGAATACTCAGAAACGCAATGCTGTGCTCTGTAGGGCTGGTGGACACCTTGTTGCGTGGAGCCCTAGCTGCTGAGGTCAGCATCCATTCCTGGGCGCCTGCCTGGCCTCTTCTCCACAGGGCCACATGGGCCTGCTGACTCTGCAGACCAAGCCCTAGTGCCTTGCTGTGGGGCTGATCCTCCATGAACATTGTAGTTCTCTCTTTCTGTGTTTAAAATGGGAAATAAATGGATATTTTAATCCTTGTGTGTATGCAAATGGAAACAATTTCCTTTGTGGTCATAAGTCTCTAGATCGCCACAGCCACGCACTGTGTCCACAGCAGGCCCTGCCTCAGTGCCTTCGACAATGAACTTGTGCCAGAACAGGACTCCCGTAGCCACATGGGACCCCCCACCCCACACTGCTGGATGAGAACTGGCACCCTAGTCACGCTAAGCAAGTCTCAGCCCTGGCTGACAGAGGGTGAGAGCTTACACCCAGGAATGAGGCTTAAACCTTTGGGCTATTACAGACTCGGTGCCAGCTCTCAGAGCACCCATCTTGCCGACTCCCCCTAAGCCCAACTCCCTTCCTAATGGAGGCAGTGAGGTGAGTCCTTGGTGCCCTCTTCCCCCAAGGAAATTGCCCCAAAGGCTCTCTCAATCCCCCCTTGGAGCTGGTTGAATCAGCCTTTCCTGGAGGGTGAGGGGCCAACCCTCAGGAGACAAGGCTGATCCCAAGGGCCCTCCTTCCAGTTTCCTCTGACTTCGGCTTCCTTGAGGCCTTTACCTCGGCCAGACGGAAGGTGTGCTTGCATTGAGGACAGCCCTGGAGAAAGGCAGGCCTCCTGCCACCCAGGATACAGAAGAAGAAGTCCCAAGTTCCCCACAAGTGGATTGGGGAGAGAAGGCCTAGCAAGTAGGGAAACAGGGTTTGTTGTGAGGCAAAGTCTGGGGATGATGGGCCCTCCCTGTGCCAGAGGCGGGCAGAAAGTTCCCGGAGCTGTGCTGTCTGCTTTAAATCTGCTTAATTCCTGCAAAACCTTGAGGCACCTGCACTGCTAACCAGTGAGGTTCCAGCAGTGAGCAAAGAGTTACGGCCCTGTCCTCATGGGATACATGCTACAGACAAGTTGTAACATGACAGCTATGATTAATGCCACCAAGAGAGGAGGAGGATGCTATTGTCTTGCGGGGAGTGGGGCCAGTCAAGAAAATCAGGAAAGGATAAGTTGTTGTTAACCAGGTTAATAAAGGAGACTAGCCATGACCTCTGTGGCTCACAGTTGTTTGGGCATTGTCCCACAAAGTGAAAGGTCACCAGTTAGCTTCCCAGTCAGGGCACATGCCTTGGTTGCAAGCCAGGTATGAGAAGCAACCCATCAATGTTTCTCTCTCACATCAATTTTTCTCTTCCTCTCTTTAATCCTCCCCCTCTCTCTAAAAATAATTTTCTTTAAAGGAGAATATTAAGAGAAGGACTAGTGTGTGCAAAGGCCCCATGGTGGGGAATGTGCAGCAATTCAGGGGATAGATATAATAGAGCCATTCTCTATCCCAGTAGTTTTGCTTCCTTCAATGCAGTAATCAGTGTCTGAAATTATCTGACTTATAATTTTATTTGTTTACTCTCTACTCACCTCACTAAAATGTCTGCCCTGTAAAGCCAGAGATCTTACTTGTCTTGTTAATTGTGTCCTTAGCACCTAGGACAGTGCCTGGCAAGTATAGGTGCTTGTTTTGTGCTTGTCTTGTTCTGTCAACAACCAGTGTTGTGGTTGGACCCCTTTGTGGTTCTTACTATGATTATGAGATGCACTTCAGCAATAATCATGAGGAAATTTGGAAAAGATAATGGTTTATTACTTGCAGGACCTGGAAATTTCATAGCACAACTGGGGCCTCACCTCCAGGTGCCGGTGAGGGAGAAGAGAGACAGAGAAGCGGCCAGAGCACAAAGGCCTGATGGTCTGGGTTTACTGGGATTAGGGTGGAATTTGGGGGCTCACTTTTTATTTTTTTAAAGATTTTATTTATTATTTTCAGAGAAAGGAGAAGGGAGAAACATCAATGTATGGTTGCCTTTCACCTGCCTCCAGCTACGGACCTGGCTTGCAACCTGGTTATGTGCTCTGGCTGGGAATCAAGCCAATGTCTTTGGGTTCACAGGTTATCCACTCTGCCCCCAGCCAGGGCCTGGGGACTCACTTTTTATTGGTGAATTTTAAGTATCAACAGAAATTTAAAGCACAGGTAGTGAAGACACAATGGGCTCAAATGGTTAGTTACTGAAATCCACCAAAATTCCTAAAACAAAGGAGCATCAATGGGGGGAGGTGACCTGGCTCTTTAGTCCCATGGCTAGCCATGTTCTTATTAAAGTGGATGCTTCTGCACCAAAGCTTGAATCAGGCATCACATTGCAAAAAAGAAAAAGGCACAAACCTGTCAGGGCTGACGCTGCAGAGCCCAGAGACTGTTTGTGTAAAATGATGACGGCTGTTCCAACCACCATGGCCTTCCACACCCTCCCCCCATGCACAGAAAACTGATGGTCTGCTGTGTGCCTGTACTGTTTGGAGCAGGCTGTGCACATGGGAACAAGAAGCAGACTATTCTCTGAGGGAACATAGGCCCTCAGGCCCCATCACGGGGACTGGAAGTCAGTGTATGTCTGGAGAGGGAGAGGAGAGTTCTGTGTGGGCAGATCATCTTGCAGTCAGTAAAAGGGCCTGATTGAGCTGGTGGGTGGGAGAGAAGATTGGAGGGAGCACACACGGATGCAGGGACACCTGCTGAAACTTACCAAATGAGAAAAACAAATGGTTTTGTCCACAAAAGAATATTCAGCCTGTAGAAAAATTTGGTAAGAGTGTATCTGAGCCAAAACTTTGAGAACATGCTGGAAGCAAAATCTCAACAGATTGAGAAACTGCTCTGGAGAATGGCAGTTTTTACAGCTAATTTTATACATTAGAATCAAGGGAGGAGAAGTAAAGTGGTTACGTGAAATCCATCATAGGGGGTGGGAGACAGCAATTGGGGAAGTCTTTAGGATTGGATAAAAACAAAAAATGAAGACACAAGTTCTTTTATTTTGGTGGCAACAGAATAGTTACTAATATCACAGCACATAGAGATGCAATGCAGGCAACAAAGTAACCATGATGGGTTCTGTGGTCATTGTGCTCCATGTCTTCAAGGGGTCTGGAAAAGAAAATCACTGTGACATTTCAAAGGTGTGTTACCCTCAATGCACAAGGACAATGCACAGGACTCCCTTGAGCTGAAGATGGACCTTTTACTAAGGAAGCTACAGACCTGGAACGTGATACCCTCCATGGCCTCCCTTGTTAGGAATTTGTGATTAGAATATCTTGTGGGGTCACTTTTGGTCACTGAGCTTGTCAGGCCTGCCATATGGCCCCCAGAGCGTGTCAGGTTTTTTATTTAGCCCCTTTCTGTTGACAGTTTCAAGAGATAATGAAGAGGTAAAATGAACATAATATGGAAGTGAACAGGATTCAGGAGTGTGAAGTAGAGTTCTCTGTTGCTAGAAATAGTTACTTTTTTACTGTATGACAAATCATTACCAAATTTAATTGCTTAAAAAAACATGGAGGAGAACATAGCCCAGTGGCAGCGGATACCTACAGAAGAGCAGGTGAGGGGACTCTGGACTTAACTGCCAGCGGGCCGAGGTCAGCTCGGAGCAGTGGTGGCTCTACCCTGAGGGGTGTCTCTAACTGAAGCAGCTCCAGGCTCCCAGGCAACTAGAAATCTGAACACTGAAGTGTCAGCAGTGAGGGCAAACGCCAGAGGGAACAAGGAATTGAACTCCTGCAGGGGAGGGACAGTGTGAGAGACTCGATCTGGCAACAGGGAGAGGAAACTCCTCACAGGACTAGAGGTGGAGAAGAGCCCTGCGGGGAGCAGGAGCGGGGGGAGCAGGAAAGTGCACGGGCCAGAGCTGCGAGAGGGCCGAAAACGGTGCTGCTGGGACACGGAGAAAACAGCAGTTTAAAGCCCCTGCGAGGGGGGAGGCCCAGCCCTGCGCACCCACACAGGCCCCAGGGCTCCCAAGGAAACTCCAAACTGCAAGCTGGGAACTAGTAGCGCGGGCAACTGACCCACCCACACAAAGACCGCAGATGCCTGGGAGAGGCGCATCACAGAGGCCCCGTAAAGGACTCCTCGGACAGCTGGTCGGCTTGGAGGACTGGCTTTCGCACGGGGGAGCTGGGCAGTGTTGGCGGTCCTTGGGCAGTGTTGGCGGACCCCAGGCACTGTTGGCGGACAGGGGCTGCCTCCTCAGGGAGCAGCGGAGGCAGGGCTAGTCATCACAGGAAACAGAGAGGTTGCAGGCTGCACTGCAGGGATGCCAGGTGCCTATCACTGGCAGGAACCAGAATACCGGCAGCTCTAAAATCCAGCTAGGCTACTGAAGGCCCAGCATTCCTGGGGGCTGACACTCAAAATCAGCCCTGACTGTGACAATCAGAGGCCCTGCCACTGAGACCATATAGACTATAGACTGCAGAGACCTGACTAAGAAAAAGAGGCCTCAGGAAATGGATTGCTGCTAATTTCAAGCATCTGAGTTACACTGAGAGATACATGAACTATTAATCCCCAACATATCCTTTTCAAAAGTTACTTCTCACATATTCTTAATCCCCCCCTATCTCAATCCACCTAAATACCCAAGACCCCCCCCCCCCCCACTCTTGATTTAAAGCCTACTCACTCTCTGGCTACAACACATTCCCAGTCCTCAATCTAAGTATTCCTCCCTTCCCCAGCCACCTAAACCCTTTCTTTATTCTTTTCTTCCTTTCTTTTTCTCCCCCACCCACCTTTTTTTTTTTCTTCTCTTCTTTCTTTTCTTCCTGATAAAGCCCTCAGGTACTGGCTCCACCTAGACCAAACAGAGATCATAAAGGGTGAACAGACACTTAAACTCTTTCTTAATTAATATTGGTTTTTCTTTGTCTAGTGACTTTTTCCCTTTTTTTTTTTTTTCTTTCTCTCTCTGATATAAGCCCAGAGGTCCCGGCTCCACCTGGACCAATCAGGGATCATTAAGGGTGAACAGCCACCTAAACCCTTTTTGCATATATATGTATGTAGGTATATATATAGTTTTGTTTTGTTTGTTTGTTTGTTTTTCCTGCTAAAAGCCCTCAGGTCCTGGCTCCATATGGACCAATCAGGGATTATTGTTAAGGGGGAACAGCCATCTAAACCCTTTCTTCTTATTATTATTATTGTTTTTATTTCTTTTTTCATATTTTTTTCTTTCTTTTCTTTTCTTTTTTTTTTTTTTTTTTCCTGCTAAAAGCCCACAGGTCCAGAATACAACCAGACAGCCCAAATAAAGGACACACCAAGAACAACAAGTGGAGAAATTAGGGAAGAATTCAACATTGAACTCCACAAATTTCCTATCACAGAAGGGTGCTCAACTAAGGCAAGGAAGCAAGGCAGGTTAACCCAAGGAAAAAGCAAAACAAATAAAAAGCAAGCAACAGCAGACACCTAAAATGGGGAAAAAAAGGATCAGTCCATCACCAAAAGGAAAGGAAAAATCCCCAGGAAGACCACAAAATGAAACAGAGGCACCTGAAATATCAGATAAGAAATTCAAAAGAATGATGCTCAGTGAGCTCAGCCACATCAAAGAAAACTATAAACAACTCCAGGAGAACTACAAAGAACTCCAGGGAAATTACAAGGCACTTAATGAAAGCTACAAAAGCATGAAAAAGGACATAGAAAATATCAATAAGTGCCAGGAGGAAATGAAGAATACAATTTCTGAATTGAAGAATACAGTAGAAGGAATCAACAGTAGGCTAGAGGAAGCAGAACACCGGGTCAGCGAGTTGGAGGATAATGTAGACAAATACTCCAAGACAGTACAAGAGAATAAAAAAAGGCTGAACAAGATTGAAGAGGGTTTAAGAGAGCTGCAGGACAACATGAAACGTAACAACATCCGTATCATAAGGATACCAGAAGGAAAAGAGAAACAAGGACTGGAAAACCTGTTCAAAAAAGTCATGATAGAAAATTTCCCTAACATGATGAGTGAAAACATGAATCCAGTTCAGGAAGCACAGAGGGTCCCAATGAAGATCAATCCAAACAGACCAACACCAAGGCACATTATTATTAAAATGGCTAATCTCAAAGACAAAGAGAGAATCCTAAAAGCATCAAGAGAGAAATGACAAATAACATATAAAGGGGCTCCAATAAGGCTATCAAATGATTATTCAACAGAAACATTTCAAGCCAGAAGGGAATGGCAAAAAGTATTTCAAGTAATGGTAAACAAAGGCCTGCAACCAAGAATACTCTACCCAGCAAGGCTCTCATTCAAGATAGAAGGAGAAATAAGGAGCTTCCCAGACAAAAAAAGACTGAAAGAATACATCTCTACCAAACCAGCATTGAAAGAAATGCTAACGGATCTGCTTTAAAAATAAGTAAATAAATAAAATGAAGAAACAGAAAGCTGAAGAGGAATACAGACACAAAGGGAGAAAATGGCAATGAATAAGTATCAATCAAAGCTAAACTTAACTGTAAATGGATTAAATGCACCAATCAAAAGACATAGGGTAGCTGAATGGATAAGACAACATGACCCACATATATGCTGTCTTCAAGAGACCCACCTCAGAACAAAAGATCGACACAGATTGAGAGTGAAGGGATGGAAAAATATATATCAAGCAAATGGACACACAAAAAAAGCTGGAGTAGCAATACTTATTTCAGACAAAATAGATTTTACAATGAAGGCCATAAAAAGGGACAAAGATGAACATTTCATAATACTTAAGGGAACAATCTATCAAGAAGAAATAACTCTGATAAACTTATACGCACCCAACACAGGTGCTCCGAAATATATAAGAAAAATCTTGGAAGACTTTAAGAAAGACATAGACAGCAACACACTAATAGTAGGGGATTTTAATACCCCACTATCAACAATGGACAGATCTTCCAAACAAAAAATCCCCAGCGATGTTGTGGCATTAACACTCTAGAGGAAATGGACCTAACTGATGTATACAGAGTCTTTTGCCCCAAAGAAGCAAAATACACATTCTTTTCAAATGCACATGGATCATTCTCCAAGATACACCACATGGTATGTCACAAGACAAGCCTCCACAAATACAGGAAAATTGAAATCATACAAAGTATCTTCTCAGATCACAATGGCTTGAAATTAGAAACCAAATTCAAGGGAAAAAATCAAAAATTCTCTAACCCATGGAACGGAATAACATGCTTTTAAGCAATGAAGGGGTCAACAATGAGATCAGACATGAAATAAAAAAGTTCTTGGAAACAAATGACAATGAACACACAACAGCCCAAAACCTATGGGATACAGCAAAGGCAGTTCTCAGGGGGAAATTGATAGCAATACAGGCCTTCCAAAAAAGGTTACAACAAGTTTATAAAAACAACCTAATAACAAAGCTGCAAGAACTAGAGGAGCAATAACAAACAAAGTCCAGAGCAAGTAGAAGGAAGGAAATCATCAAGATCAGAGCAGAACTAAATAACTCAGAGATTCAAACTACAATTCGAAGAATCAACAGGTCCAGGAGCTGGTTCTTTGAAAAAATAAACAAAATTGACAAGCCCTTATCCAGACTCATCAAGAAAAAGAGAGCGAGGACCCAAATAAACAGAATCAGAATTGAAAGAAGAGAAATCACAACTGATACTTCAGAAATACAAAAGATTGTAAGAAATTACTACAAACAACTATATGACAACCTAGGTGAAATGGACACATTTCTGGAAATGTATCATCTACCAAAACTGAACCCAGAAGAAGCAGAAAGCCTGAATAGGCCAATAACAACAAGTGGACTTAAAGAAGTAATCCAAAATCTCCCAAAGCACAAAAGCCCTGGACCAGATGGCTACACAGGTGAATTTTACCAAACATTTAAAGAAGAAATAACTCCTATCCTCCTCAAACTATACCAAAAAATTCAGGAAGAGGGAAGACTCCCAAACTCTTTCTATGAGGCCAATATTTTTTTTTTTTCAGACTTTATTAAACAATATCTTTTTTTTTTTTTAAAGATTTTATTTATTCATTTTTTAGAGAGACGAGAAGGGAGGGAGATAGAGAGGATGAGAAACATCAACGTGTGGTTGCCTCTGGCCCGCAACCCAGGCATGTGCCCTGACCAGGAATCGAACCTGGATCCCTTTGTTCACAGGCCAGTGCTTATTTCACTGAGCCACACTGGCCAGGGCTATGAGGCCAATATTATTTTAATCCCAAAACCAGAGCAAGATCCAACTAAGAAAGAAAGCTACAGGCCAATATCTCTGATGAACATAGATGCTAAAATTCTCAACAAAATATTGGCCAATCGGATTCAGCAGTATATTACAAAGATCATACACCATGATCAAGTGGATTTCATCCCAGGGATGCAAGGATGGTACAACATTCGTAAATCAATCGATGTAATACACCACATCAACAAATTGAAAGATAAAAACCATATGATCATATTAATAGATGCTGAAAAAGCATTTGATAAAGTACAGCAACCATTTATGATAAAAAACCCTCAGCAAAATGGAAATAGAGGGAGCTTACCTCAACATCATAAAGGCCATCTATGAGAAACCTGAAGCCAACATCATACTTAATGGACAAAAACTGAAAGCTTTCCCCCTAAGATCAGGAACAAGACAAGGCTGTCCACTTTCTCCACTTCTATTCAACAGTGTCTTGGAAGTTCTAGCTATAGCCATCAGAGAAGAAAAAGGAATCAAAGGTATCCAAATTGGAAAGGAGGAAGTCAAACTCTCATTATTTGCAGATGATAGGATAGTGTACATACAAAACCCGATGGGCTCCACCAAAAACTTACTCAACCTAATAAGCAAATTTAACAAAATAGCTGGGTATAAAATCAATATCCAGAAATCAAAAGCATTTTTGTATACCAATAATGAAACAACAGAAATAGAAGCAAAAAAAAAAAAAAAATCCCATTTACCACAGCAACAAGAAAAATAAAGTACCTAGGAATCAACTTAACTAAGGAGGTCAAAGACCTGTACTCAGAAAACTACAGAACAATGAAGAAAGAAATCAAGGAAGATACAAATAAATGGAAGCATATACCATGTTCATGGATGGGAAGAATTAACATCATTAAAATGTCCATACTACCCAAAGCAATCAACATATTCAATGCAATCCCAATTAAAATACCAATGACAGATTTCACAGAAATAGAAAAAATACTTCAAAAATATATATGGAGCCAAAAACGCCCACGAATAGCCACCACAATCTTGAGAATGAAGAACAAGGTAGGAGGAATCACAATATCGGACTTCAAACAATACTACACAGCTACTGTCATTAAAGCAGCCTGGTACTGGCATAAGAATAGACATATAGATCAATGGAACAGACTAGAGAGCCCAGAGATTAACCCAGGACACTATGGTCAACTAATATTTGACAAAGGGGGAAGGAACATCCAATGGAGTAAAAACAGTCTCTTCAACAAATGGTGTTGGGAGAACTGGACAGCAACATGCAAAAAGATAAAACTAGACCACCAACTTACACCATACACCAGAATAAACTCAAGATGGATAAAGGATTTAAACATAAGCAGTGCCACCATAAAGGTCCTG
>PVIW01009339.1:0-42267 GCA_004026585.1 Noctilio leporinus
GAAAGAAAGAAGGAACTTGTACCCTTTGCAACAACATGGATGGAACTGGAGAGTATTATGCTTAGTGAAATAAGCCAGTCAGTGAAGGACAAATATCATATGATCTCACCCATTACGGGACAATAATGAGCAAAACTAACAACAAGCAAAACAGAACCAAGTATATGAATACAAAGAATAGGCCTTCAGTGGTCAGGGGGAAAGGGGTTGGGGGGGAGGGGGGAAGCAGAGGCAAGAAAGGGGAGCAGCTTAGACAAGAACCTAGTATAAAGGAACCATGGACATGGACAACAGGAGGGATTGACTTTCAGGGGAATGGGTGGGTGGGGAGGGGGACAGAGGGGAGCAAAAAGGGGATGGATGTAATACAACAACAATAAAATTAAAAAAAAAAAAGAACCCTAATGAACCCTAATCTGATATTTTCATCTCTTTTTCTTCTACCCCAAGGTTTTTCCTAAGCAATCAACTGATTGAATAGAACTGAAAATATAGATATCTGAAAAGTGAGATCCATTTGTCAGGAATCTATTAGATATACAGATAATTTTCACAGGCTTAATCTGATGATTAACCTATAGTGCTAAGAACAATAAAGATATTAATTTGGGCCTAGCCAAGTTCCTTCTAAACAATAATGATCATAATAAAAGCTAAAATAGTAATTGTCATTCATTGAGCACTTCTTATATAGCAGATATTGTTCTAAAAACTTTACAAAATTGTTCTTTCGGTCTTAACAATGACCATTTGAGATGGGTAGTATTAACTCCATTTTCCAAAACAGTAGATGAGACTCCAAAAGGGTGAATAATATTCTTAGTTTTACCAGGCTAAAGAGAGTAGAATCAGAAGTGAAGCCCACATCTGTGTCCTTTGATCATGCAGGGATTTGAAAGGGATAATATCATTGAGAACCTAAACATCAAGACTACAAGGTAGGCCAAAACTGCATCTAGAATTTACCTACATTGAATCAAAATTACAAACACTGCACACCAAGTTCAGAGAAATACAATGAATCATAAAGGAGCCACTAGATATGATAGTTTCATATGAACAAAAATCAAACATAGAAAAATCTTCTAGATAAGAAAAAATCAGGTTTGTACAACACTTCAAAGTAGATTCAGAGTGCAAAGTTTCATAAACACAAGTCAGTCAGGAGAATGAAAACAAAAGGACCAAACACATCTCTACTCCCTTCAGCCCAACAAGGGACCTGGAGAACAAAAGAGAAATAGGAATGAAGGTGGAAAATTACTTTAGTTACTTCAAATAAAAATTTATCAATAAACTAGGTAATGATAATACTATTACCAACAGTGATGGCCCAGGGGAATTTAGTGAGATTAGATATGATATTTATATGTTTACAAAGTCTGTCCAGAAAAAGGCCATTAGTAACATAATGAGAATGTTTACGCAACATTGATGTAACCTGGCAGCCAAGGAGAGTGGACTGGAATGCACATTCATGAACAATGATGACTTCATGGTACTAGTCAGTGGGGGTAGTAGACACCATTGAGTGAGTATGTGTACTGTGTGGCCATCACATTCAAAATCACTGAGCAAGTAGAGCAATGAATCTGTATCAAATTTTGCATTAAGCTTGAACATTCCTCTGTGGAAACTATTTGGATGATTCAGAAGGCTTTTGGGGATAATGCAATGAGTGCAGTGCAAACAAAAGTATGGCACAAGGCCCTGGCTGGTGGCACATAAGATAAGGAGCTAACCTGCAAACCCAAAGGTCGCTGGTTCAATTCCCAGACAGAGCACATAACCAGGTGGCAAGCCAAGTCTCCTAGCAGGTGAAAGGCAACCATACATTAATGTCTCTCTCTTCCTCTCTGCCTCTCTCCTTTCCCCTCACTCTGAAAATAATAAATAAAATCTTTTTTTTTAATGTATTCAACTAAAATGTATTGAGAACCAATTTCAGTGATAGGCACTATTACAAACCCAGGTGATAGAGCAGTGAACAAAAGATATGTTTCCCCCCTCACAAAGATTATACTCCAAAAATGTTATTAAAGTATCAGTTTGATGTGAACTGCAAATTCATAATAGTTTATATCAAAATCAGGATTCATGAAGTCAGGGACAGGTTAAAATAAAGAAGCTAAGTATGCATAAGTGTAAGGTACTAAAGTTGAATTTACTAAATCTATTTCACATTTACAGGTGGATATGACTAGTGATATTTGACTTAATAATAGAAATTCATATGGAAATGACCAATGATTCCTAATAGGTGCAATTTTGGTTGGTCAACAAAATAGCATAATTACCCCCCAAAAAAGCTGTTTCATTGAGAACAAGAGAAGCCTTTAGTCCCATTGATTAGATACATGTGTGGTGTCTTATTGTCACATTTCACAAGAGTCAGTGACTTACTGGGATTCAGAAAGAGGAAGATGGCCAAGATGATGGAGAGTCTGAGGAATGGTTGAGCCAGAATGTTGAGTCTGGAAAAGAAAAACTTGAATAGCAGAACAGCATCTTTATTTGTTTCATTTTGTTAAGACTTCATTTATTTATTTACTTTTAGAGTGGGGAGGGAAGTGAAGGAGGGAAACAACAACTGCCTATTGCAAACCCTCAACCAGAGACCTGACCTGCAACACAGGCATGTTCCCTTACCAGGAATCAAACCTGCAACTCTTCAGTTTGAGTACAATGCCCAGACAATGGAGCCACACCATCCAGGAGCAAAAGAGCTCTTTAAATGTTAGAAAAGAACAATGGGATATGGGGGAGATTTGGCCATAACAGATTGAGATTATGCAAAACAATAGTGAATAAATTGAAATTAGAAGAGGCAAACGTAGTAATACATGTTATTTGATGAGCTATTACAATTGGAGTAAAATGAACTAAAACATTTTCCCCTTTGGTTAATGAAAAATAAAATAAAGTAACAATCAGAGAAATTGTTGATTTGTTTGCACCATTCATTATTAGTTAGTGTAAAAGAATTTGTACCATGTCTCAGGGCAAGGTAAGAGTTAAAACGTCTGTTAGCATAAGGCAAGGGTTATAGATGTTATAGAATAAGGCCAATATTATGTTTATGAGTAAAAGTTTAATTTTTCAAAGAGAATGAGAGTGTTTTGAAGAAAATTCATCTTTAAGTTGGAAACAGATTTGACTTCACATATTCATAGAACCTAGGAGAAAAATGACTGTAGCATGGATTATCCCCTGTGTTCATCACCATCCACAAAAAAAGTTGACTTCTCACCTCTAAAGGAATAGCAATGGACAGTGAACCCAAACTTCATCTGGCTTCTCAGAGAAACAATACCTGGGTAGAGCAAAAAGGCCATACATTTTAGTAGAGGACAGAAGCTAAAATTTTTCAAGACCCAGTCAGGACTAAGGGTAGTAGAGGTTAATATTTTATTTTTATTTATTATTAATTATTAAGATTTTATTCATTATTTTTAGAGAGGAGGTCATGGAGGGAGGAAGAAAGGGAAAGAAACATCCATGTATGGTTGCCTTTCACCTGCCTCCAGCTACAGACCTCGCTGGGGACCTGGCTTGCAACCTGGTTATGTGCCCTGGGTAGGGAATTGAATCAGTGACCTTTGAGTTCCCAGGCTGGTGCCATATCCAGTGAGCCATCAGCCAGGACAATATTTTATTTTTAAGGGCTATTTTGTGATCCCAAAGAAATAGGAGATGGGATAAATTTTATTATTATTATTGGTGGAGTAATAATTTAAAAGAAAGTTTCAAGACTTCTGAGCCATAAGAAATATTACATCACTATGACTGTTAGGAGAAAAGTAGGGGTCATCGTCCCGAGATTGAACCCTCCTGAGGAACAGAGACACATCATGTAAGAATAAATGGAATACAAACCTGGTGAAAAGCCCTCCAGCTCATTGTACCTTAATGAACAAAATTGAAATGTATAAAGCAATGATTGTTGAATGGAAAACCATCATGCCAACACAGACATGCCTTAATTGCAGTAGGATCCAGGAGCTAACACAAGTGTGGAACTGAATTTACAACTGCTGATCCAGCAGAGTAGCTATTGTTGCCTGGAAACCTCAATCTACTTGGCAAGCTCAATGCACATATGAAACAACCAGGACTTCAATCCAAACATAGGCCAAAGTGGGACAGTACAGAAAATGAAGGAACACAGTTTTATAGAGAATTCTGTCTCATGAAGAACACTTGCCCCCCAAATATTATATTATTACACACATCATATACACACATGTTTAAAACCCAAAAATAGAAATACCAGAAAGTTTATATCCATAATGCAGCTCTTTTCTTGCTTCCTTGCCCATTTCTACAATCTTCGTCTTCCCACCTCAGAAAAACCCAATTTTGCTCATCTCCAGATGGTTGTATATATAACTGGCACCTTGGAGGGACCTGAGGCCCAGGGTAGAGGTGTCGGATGCGATTCTTCCCATCAAGCAACTTGCTCTAGGACTTAAGTGGGATCACAGACCCCTCCCTGGAAATATAATTAATTTTTAATACTCTCAGTCCTGGTTGGTTCCCTCAGCAACCATCTTTAGGTGCTTCTAAATGTAAGCACATTAACATAAACGCAGGTATACTTGAAATGTTACAAATAACCAGATACTCATTTCACCTATATGGCTCTGGTGCTATTTAAGGAACTAGGAACAAATGGTGCCCCTATAGTTCTTATCATTCAGGAAATTACAAAATGTTAGTTGTGTGCCAGGACCAATGGACAAGACCAAATACATACTTAGTGTAAGTCACAATGTCACAGAAACACACACAGCAGAAGTTGCTCTGTTAAGGTTAAGGAGGGGTTTCAGAGTGGGTGAAAGATAATGAAAGCAAAGTTCTTTCCCAGAGCTAAGGTCTTATGCTAAAGAAAAGCAAGGGGTTGGATAATATGTTTCATATTGAAGCAATGGATGCAAAGTGCCTTCTAAGAATTAATTGTACAACATCACTTCTGTGATTTTCCTGCAGAAGCTGCCAAACCTGAATCCAATCATCAGGAAATAATAGATAAACCCCGATTATTTTACAAAAGACCTGGCTTATAATTTCCAAAATGTCAAAGTCAAAAAGCAAAATAAATCCTGAGGAAATGTTCCAATTTAAAGACTAAAGAGACTTAACAACTAAATGCAAATTGTGATCCCAGAAAAAAGCCATAAAAGACATTACAAGAACAGTTGATGAAATGTGCATATAAACTAGATAATAATGGTTATATAAATATTAGATTTTTGATATTGGTGATTGTATTGCTGTTGTGTAAGAAAAATTCCTTGTTTTTAGAAAATAAATTCTGAGGCATATAAGGGTAAAGGATGTGAAGGGGAGCAGTATACACCAGCCCAAAATGTGCCACTTTGACATTTGGACTATTTTGAGCTGAAGGCAAACGAAACTCGGCAGACTCAGGAATAACTTTCACCTCTTCCTTACTGCCTGAAGTAATTTAGAGTGGGCCTGTACCAGAAAAAGAGCTATATTACCAGAGATAACTTTTAATTTGAAAGACTTACCTGCCAAAAAACCTAAAAGGAAAGGAGGAAAAGGTTTTCCACTCTTATAGGTGTTAAATTAATTAAATAAGGAGACTGTTAGACTGACATGGTTCTAGTGCCTATTAGCCTACAAAAGCAAACCAGAATATAATCCTAGAAAGACTTCAAAATTAAGAAATCAAAACCTGAGGACAACCAATTACAAACAGCAAAGTAGACTTTTCCAAATACGGCCAATATTTAACCTATAGCCCATCAAATACAGTTGACCCTTGGACAACACAAATTTGAATGGCATGGGTCCACTTATATGCAGATTTTTTCCAATAAATACATTACAAAATTTTTTGGGGATTTCCTTATTATCATAATGCAATCCCATAAATTATGATAAGCTACCACAAAGCAATCATATTGCTGCTTCTTCATTATCAATGCATGAGTTCAATGAATATCAATGCCCTGCTCAATTTGAATTGATTGTTGCTCAAATAAACTCTTGAATTTTTTCTTATGCTTCAGTTGATTTTTTAACAAGGAACATGATGTCTGCTACTTACTCTCAAGTGGTTTATAAAAAAGAGAGTGAATGATAGAACAAGTGGGGAAAGTATATGCAATCAATTAATGTGGATAGGGCTTATGTGAGTTTCTGGGATATATGTATGTTCCTTCTACAGAAACTTGCTGTGTTTTTGTGAGTTTAAAACTTTATCTAAATAAAAATCATTAAAAATATGCCATAGTTGAGGTAGCTTTGCCCATTCTGTAAGCATATTAAAGGTAAAAGAGAAGCCCTGGCTGGTAGCAGAGTAGATAGGCACTGGCTGTGAACTCAAAGGCCACTGGTTCAATTTTCCCCAGCCAAGGCACATAATCAGGTTGCAAGCCAGGTCTCCAGCCAGGTCCTTGGCAGGAGGCAGGTGAAAGACAACCATACACTCATGTTTCACTCCCTCTCTGCCTCTCTCCCTTCCTCTCTCTCTCTGGAAATAGTAAATAAAATCTTAAATTAAAGAAAAAAAAAAGGTAAATGAGAGCTGATCAGCTAAAATATTAAAACCATTCTATCAAATTATTTTCCTTTGGATTACCTGGACTTCTGGCAGTAAAATACCCCCATTAAATTGACAAAAGTTTGAAGAGGTTCAACAAGATCTAAATAAGCAATACTAAGAACTGTTTCCACACCTTGAGGCTAGTGGTGGAAGGTACAGCTTTCCCCTGGGCATGTACCTTCAGCCATGCTTTGAAAATAGCTTTATAGAGCTAATCTAGAAGGTCAAAATCAATTCTAGAAAACTAGCAAGATCTTTTCTTAAAAAGCTGGGTTTTTTTTAATTAATACAAATCAACTTTCCCTCTGTTGGACACACCATGAGTTGTTGCTCTTCAAATACCTGAATAGAGTGTAAAGGAGCCAGCAAACTCTGAGCACCTCCTAAGTGTAAGCAGCATAGGGAAACTGGGGAAAAGAGAGGTTATTAGTTTGACCAGGGTCAAGTATTAAGGAAGTTATAAAACTAGAAGTTGGACAATGGTGATTTTCTCAAGAGCCCTCATTCCATTAATTCATCTATCTGCTTCTGAGAGTGTCATTCATAGGTCCATTCCATGGTATCTTACAGATTATTTCAGTTTCATTGTCAGCACAGTTCCGCAAGGTTTGTGCTATCACCATCACTTTCACACAGAAAGAAAATGGGATGGAGAACTAACATGACTTGTTCAAATTCACAAAAGCTGGAAAGTTATGGAGGCAAAATGTAAACACAGTCTGTGTGACTTTAAAATCCATGCCCCTTTTACCCATCAACACAGCACAAAAAATTGCATTGTGAAGAATTTAGTATCATTAAGAAAATAATAGCCCAGTAAACCCCAAGCCCTAAACTAACTAATATTAAATTACCTCTTGAGAATTTTAATAAAATAGCTATCAAGGCAAAAGATGATTTTTAATGGCTCTAAACATTGTCAGAAAACATTTTCTTTTTTCATTTTAATTTAAAAATGTTATGTACACTCACACACCAGATCTCTGGCCTTTTCTTACTGCAGTTTATTGTTGGCATTCTCTTTCTTTCCTCCCTCTGTCTCTAGTCTCTGTGGCTCTCTACCCCCACTCCTCCCTCTTTCCTTTTCTTCCTCTCTCACCTTATATGAAAAGATCACAAAGTTTTCTACCGTCCCCTAGTGGTCTTAGCCTGGAAATGGCAGTCACATTAGGAAAATGAACCAAATCTTTATAGATAATTTAAAATGACACATAATCCTTTAGAAGTTTTTGGAGACAGTGGACACAGGAGTGAGAGGAAGAGGCCTGTGATCACTGACAAGTTACTTAACCTCACAGAGCCTCAGCAAATGCAGCAGTGAAGTAAAAGTTAAAATAATGCTTTTTGACAGTTGCCTTATAGGTTGAGATAGCACAGTAAAGAGTCTAGAAGCATAGAACACTCTCAATAAAAGGTAATTATTATTTACTTTTGACAACTCTATAAAGTTGAGTAAACTGAAGCTCTACAGCTTACTCATTTTTTAAGTTACTCGGCCAGTAAGCTATAGAATTAGACCCATAATTCCAGTTTTCAGACTCTAATTCTAGTTTTCTTCATATCTTGATATCTCAAATTAATGGCTGATAATAAGAAATGTTAAGAATTTTTGAAGTCTGAAAGAGATATTTTCATATACTCTTATGTTTCTCATTAAATCCAAAAAGAATAAAAACAAAACATTTCATTGGTCACTGGCCCAGCTCTAGAATGTGTCTTAAAATTGCAAGAAGCACACAAAGATTTCTGTCCAAAACATGTTCACAAATCATCATTTATAATAGTACTAAGTTGAAAATAAACAGGTAAAAATTAATCATTGTTTGTATTTATTGAACAGTCTCTTGGTGCCAGGTGCTATTTTAAGGGTTATAAATATTTGAAAGCATTCAAGGAGGCCAGTACTATCATCTTCTCCACTTAACATATGAGGAATCTGAGGAACATAGCTGTTAAGGACCTTGCCCAAAGCCAAACATTAAAGAGGAGTAAAGCCAGGAATTGAACTGAGATCCTTCTCAAGAGTCCATGCTTATGTCTTAGAAGCATCATCCATGGATCTGCCCCATATACATTCGCATGGTAGCACCTTTGGTGGAATACTGTGCAACCATAAAAAATTGTTTTAATAAGTATTAAATTACATGGGAATGTGCTTACATTAAAATATTAAAAGGAAAAAAAAAACAGTATGCAAAATTGCATACTATATTATTTCAGTACTAGAATAATGTGTCTGTGTGTGTGCGTAAAACCAAAATCTTAATCTAAATAGTACCTTTCTCTGGACTATAAGTTATGAGTAATTTTGTTTCCTCCTTTAAACTTTTCTAGGTACTCTGAACTTTTGTAATAAGACAGAATTGCTGTGACCAATAGAAAATTTAGATTAAAAAATATTTTAGCCCTGGCTGGTGGCTCAGTGGATAAGGCGCCATGCCAGCCTGTGAACCCAAAGGTCGCTGGTTTAATTCCCCAGCCAGGGCACATAACCAGGTTGCAAGCCAGGTCTCCAGCCAGGTCCATAGCTGGAGGCAGGTGAAAGGCAACCATACAGTGACGTTTTTCTCTCTCTCTCTGCCTCCCTGCCTTCCCCTCTCTCCAAAAATAATAAATAAAATCTTTCAAGAATATATTTTAAAGCATGTTTAAAATTACCAGAATTACCAAGAACAGGGTTCAGTTTCCCTTGCAGTAAATAATGAGTCGGGAAGTGTGACTGGAAAAGATTTGCAAGCAAAACAAGGAACTGGGACTAGAAGTAGGATGTTCAGCCTGGAAAGGGCCATGTCCCAGGGGAGAACACCAGGGCTGCTCTGCAGCCTGCTTGTGATTGATGGCAGCTCTTCAGAAGCTCTCTCCTGACACCTGTCATTAGGATTCACTGCAAACTGAAGCAACATGGATGGATGGAGGATCCGATGCCTTCCTGATGGAAGAGCTATGACCCCAACAAGCAGAATTTCTGGTTTGAGGACTTCCAAAGATGTTGTGAAAAGCAACAGAGACAGCATTTTTTGAACAGCAACCCTGGACGGTTTACTGCTTTATGACTGCCCCTTCTGGACAGGGCCTATCAACAGCACCAGATGGGGCTGAAATGCCATCTTGAGGTGGCATTTCCCAGCAACATGCAACAGCCAATCATATCACTCGTAGTGAAAGCCTGTTGCTCCTGATAATGCCCCTTGGCTCCAACACTGTACAGTGTGTGCCTTTTCCTGCTTCCCAAAATTGAAGCTGAGCTGCTGATCCTATCCTTGAACAGGACTTTGGAACTTCCTCTACATACAAATTGGGGACATTTTAAAATTGGAAACTAACTTCAGTTCAATTGAGGACTCCAAGCCTGGTTACATCAGAGATTTCAGTAGTGCAATGAAGTTGGCAGTCAACAGAAGTCTTGACGTAGACATTAGCAAGGAAGGCTCTTGCTGAGACTCATGTGTAGAGACGCCCAGAGTATGAGAACTCAATTCAGGATGAAGCTGCAAGAGCTAAGTACGTTTAACATGAACAAATGCTGTTCATTGACCAACAGATGCAGGAAGATTCTTCTCCCAACAACTGCAGCTCCTTGGACAGGAACCTGGCTCCTTCAAGCGCAGCTTCTCCTGCTGCTGTTGGCTGGCCTGCAGACACGCACGGTGAGTTCCTAAGTAGGGTGTAGTTAAAGAGGTTGCTTTCTGGGTAATTAAAGCTCCAACAAAGCCTTCTCCTGGTGACCACCTTTTAATAATCTTTAGGCACTTGGGATCTAATTTCATTCAGACATCTTAAGTTATGCTAGTGACAAGTGTGAAAAACAAGTATTTACAATTGTGGAATTCTTTACACTTTATAAATTTGACATTGTGGAAGCTAAGGACATGACATTATTTCCTGGGTTCTCCACAAAATTTAAGTAAAACACTGCTTTTGTAGGACAAATAATGCAAAATTAACAAAGTCTATTTGGCTTTAGACTGTATCATATGGATCAACTCAAAAGAAGTATTGTAATTTAAAGTTCCACATGAGGGAAAGTAACCTAATGTTAAAAGATCATAGACTACCTATTTGACATTAGTAATATAATAAAGTTTTAGTTTATCATAATGAGATTTGACAAAATGTGATATTACTGATTTTATTTTACTTGGCTTAAATAGATTCTCTAGATTTATTTATAAAATTGCCATAAAGAGTTATTGGTTAAAATTATTTAAGCAACCCTGGCTGGTGGCACAGTGGATAAGGCACCAGCCTGCAAACCCAAAGGTCGCTGGTTCAATTCCCAGCCAAGGCACATAATTAGGTTGCAAGCCAGGTCTCCAGCCAGGTCCGTAGCTGGAGGCAAATGAAAGACAACCATACATTGATGTTTCTCTCCCTCTCTGCCTCTCTCCCTTACCTTCTCTCTAAAAATAATAAATAGAATCTTTATTTAAAAAAATTATTTAGTCAGTCTTAAAAAGTTGTTTTGATTTACACACAACTAGATGATTTAACATAACAGTAAAAATACTGTTAGTATTTTTATGTTAGGATTTTTGTATAGCATGTAGTATTTTTTATGTTAGTTTCAGCCTCAACAACTTTGACTTTGACTGGATGGAACTTTATCTTTTAATATATTCCTTAAGGAGTATTGTTTATTAGAAAAGCATCTTTTTTTTTTTTTTTTTTTTTTTTCTGTCAGGCAGGAAACATCTTGGGGATATAGGTCACTGAAATATGGCTGTGCATGATGGACTGATGGTACTTAGTGAACTTATATTCAAACTCTAACTTCATTTAATATTACTAGGTAACAGTAAGTAATATTCAATTGTTTAGCCATTGGAAAATATGTTTTTCCCACTCTTGATTTCCAAGAAAAGTCACTTTCCTAGGCAGACTCCCAACCACCATCCAAACCTTTACATGCTCTGGTATCCTGGAGGTGGGCAGATTTCCTTGATTGATAACATAAGGAAGAATAACTGGGTATGTTGAGTTTGACTCTCCTTTCCTTCTTCCTGGGAGCTAGCCCAATAGCAAAGACCAAGAGCTCAGTGTTCCACCATGACAGGCATCTCACCTGGGGAGGCTGCAAGTTGGCACCACCTGTAGCTGAGTGGGCAAGTCTGCCTCACACTGGAGTTTATTCTAAAAAGCCCACTCACCATCAGGCCTAAAGATGTGGGCCCCAACATGACATTATTCATGAATTAAAATTATATTTTAGCCTTCTTATTTGTTCTTTTTTTTCTCAATTTTTTTCAGAGCCTGAGTAGAGGGGAGGGCTGTTATTCACTGGGGATGCCCTTGGCGCAGCCAACATCATTCATCACTTAACTTTTTTCTTAAATAAAGTTCAAAGGCTTAACTTTTAAGTATTTTTAAAAGAGATAGTCCTTAAAACACCCATGAGGGAATGTGAAGGGAGTCAATAGAGGAAATAGAAAGTTAAACAAAACTTTAAGGTTATTGTTTCCTTCAACATACCCAAGATACAAACAAACAAACAAAAACCTGTGATTTTGTTGATACAAAAATGGTCATTTCCTCCCTGGGGACATGAGCATTTCTGAGCTTTCAGTGATATTTATCAAACCAAATTCAATCTCCAACATAGGTCTCTGATATAGGAAGGACTGGAGCAGGGGAATGATTGTAAGTGAAAATAACTTCAGTAAATGCTGATCTTGAGGAGACCATCTCATAGAGTACAGGAAAATCTGCGATCAGAGTCACCGTCTGATTTTTTAAAATATAATCACTATTTTCCTTTTCTTGTAGGCTGCTATTAAAATCAACTTTGACTTGGCACCAGATTCCTTTGACGATCAATACCAAGGCTGCAGCCAACAGGTCATGGAGAAGTTAAGTCAAGAGAATTATTTCACAAAAGAGGTAGAAGCCCACAGGAATTATTCCACAGTCTGGCATAATGCCCACTTCACCTGGCTGAGCCAAACCAAACCCCTCCCTGCTAACATGACTATCACACATGCTGTGGCCATCTTGGTTTACACATTGAATGATGTTCGCTCTGACTTTACTAGAGCCATGGCCAGCACTGCCAGATCTCCATGGCAGTATAAACGTTCATTCCATTTCAAGTATCTACATTACTACCTGACTTCAGCCATCCAGCTCCTGAGGAAAGGGATTATAATGAAGAATGATTCTCTGTGTTATGAGGTGCATTATGAGGCTGATTTCTACTTGGAAGCCTATGTAGGTGCCATCCTTCGGTTTGGCCAATTCCTTTTCACTTCCCTCTTAAGAGAAGAAACACAGAAGTTTGAGAACAAAACTCTATTTACCATATTTACCTGCCTGGGTGCACCTGTACAAGATTTCTCTCTTAAGAAGAAGGTCCTGGTGCCTCCATATGAGTTGTTTGAAGTTGTAAATATGAGCTACCACCCAAGAGGAAATTGGTTGCAACTGCGGTCAGCTGGAAATCTGAGCACATATAACTGTCAGCTGCTAAAAGGTATGAATTTGCTCTTATCAGGGTCATAAAGTATTATTCTTTTATAAAACATGTTTTTTTCTGGTGGGTTTTGTGGGGAAAGGCCCAAAACATAGAAACTGGCATTAAATAATGGTGGAACTGACAAATTAGGGGGGAAATAACCTGCCTTATGTTTTGGTTTCCCCTTTTCTTTCTTCCCATCTACCTCTAGGAGAATGTATTTCTGTAATGGCACTAATATATCGAGCATTCTAGATGAGAGAGTAAACCTCAGAAATGTTAGTGCATAAAATATAGCATCTTTACCTTCTCTCTCAAACTCATTTTTTTTTTTATGGTCATTTCATGAAAAAGAACTGCTAAAGGCAAATCAGGAGGCATGATTCATTCATTCATTCACTCTTAGCTATTAAGCAAATGAGTTCTATGTCCCTGGAACTAGCCTAGGAGGCCCAAGGCAAAATAAAAGGAATAAAATAAAACTACTATCCTATGAAGATTTTTAGTCTAATGAGAAATGGAAATATGAACAAATATCTACTCACAAAAGTACAAACTAACACACCCCATATTTAAGCAATGGTTGTGGCTGGAAGCTATTCATTCTCTCTGGGGAAAGTGAGAAGGACCCCGGAATAGAGGATTCTGTGAGACTTCACATAGGAATGGGGGGATTTTAGTGAGTGAAGAGAGGATAAGTCATTTCAAGCAGGAAACAGTGTACTGAATCACAGAAATTTCATGTAGCCTAGTGACTTCAAGGACCCTCCAAAATTGTGGATGGCTGCAGTGTACAATGTGTAGGAAACGAGTAAACAAAACAAACACAAGCAGAATGGAACCAGAGCAGAATGATGGTGACCCCAGGGGAAGGAAAAGGAGAAGAGGGGGAAAAATAGGAGAGGAGTTAGTGGAAGAACCCATGTGAAAGACCCATGGACATGGGCCACGAGGGGAGGATTGACTGTGGGAGAGGGGATGAGGAGGGTGGGGCAGGGGAGAGCAATGGGAGGGGGAAATGAAACAATTATAATACAACAACAATAAATAATTTTTATAAGTGAAGATAGATAAATAAATTACAACTTCAGTTCTCACATTCAAAGACTTTCCAGGTATCTGTCACCCTCAGAGTAGAAAGGTCAAATTAATAGCATAATATATTTAAGGGAGTGAATTTACAAAAAAAAAAAAAAAAAAAAAACTTGTTTAAGACATTCTAAATTAAGTTTTACCTTCTAACTCTTCCCTCAGCCCTCATATGACCTATACTGATTACCATAGGAACAGATGTTTTCAGGCCCATGGAAATATTCAAAGTATGTTATGTTAGTTATCTGCCCTTCAATGTTGCTTCTCCAGCAAAATAATCTGTGCCAAAAATCTGTAGACACACAAATACATGCTCTGTTTTGTATCACTGAATTCACAAAGAAAAGGGATTATTTGTTAAAATGTTTAACATAATCAAAATTCTTCAGCATGTTTTTAGGGGGAAAAAAAACATGTAGTCAATTGTTTGTACTAAGCCCAGTTTTACATGTTAACCTTGCCAGTTATTAGCAGTGAAAACATGGGTAAATGACTTAGCCTCTCTTGGCCTGTTTTGTTTTGTTTTGTTTTTTAAGTAAAATAGCAATAATTTTTTAAAAGATTTTATTTATTATTTTTCAGAGAGAGGCAGAGAAGGAGAGAGATACCAATGTATGGTTGCCTTTCACCTGCCTTCAGCTACAGAGCTGGCTGGAGACCTGGCTTGCAACCTGGTTATGTGCCCTGGTTGGGGAATCGAACCAGTGACCTTTGGGTTTGCACTATGCCACCAGCCAGGGCTAAATAGCAATAATTTTAAAGTAAAACCTACCTTATAAGATTCCAGAAGGTAAAAGCACTTAGAACAGCATCTGGCATGTGTAACTATTCAAAACTTTTTAGCTACTCTTACCATTATTGTTTGTTTTATTAACTTCCTGTTTTCTGTTATTCTGGGCTTCAATTTTCTCACATTAGTTTTGTCTATTGTGGCATGATGTTCACCTCGAAGAGGAGTGTTCATCTCTGATCGTAGTAGCTCCAAAACATTTGAGATGCTGTCATTTGCCAGTTCAGAAAGAATAAGTATGTAACTGAGTGAATCTAAGAAGCTGAGGGCATGGTGGAAAAAGAATAGACAGCCAGTAGGATCTGGGCATATGTTAGCAGTTATGTGGCCTTACATAAAGGACAACCTCTGAGCCTGTTCCTTCATTTATAAAATGAGGGTAATACTTGCCTAGAGGAGATGCTGTGAGAATAAGCAGTATCCACCACATATCTGAGACACAATAGAATAGTTCCAGGAAAGTATTTTGCATGTGGAAGTGAAATAATAGTTTAATGGCACAAATGCATGCCTCAGTAATATTAGCAGTAAAAATAGGGAACAAAGGAAGAGACAGAGGAAATAATGCTTATCATTTTCTGAGTGCCAACTTTTTCCTAGATAACATTCTAAAAAATGAACACTTATTACTCTCTGTGCTAGGACAGAAAGAGGCTACAGATAGCATTTGTCTCCATGTAATAGAGTACCTATATATACTGCGTGTCAGTTTTACATTTTTTGGTTTTTTTCAAGAACTTGAATGTTTCTTTCTGAATAGTCTGTTAATAATTCACAAATTCAGGCTTCATAAAATAAAAGCTATAATTACCATGTATTTCTCCCCAGGATGTATGCCCTAAGGCAAACATGATAAAAATTAGGTTATAATACACCAATAAATTTATAGTTGTTAGCAATTAGTTTACAAAAGACTTTCACACACATTATGTGTTTAATTCTTATAACCATCCTGTATATTGGGTTATTGACCCCACTATACTAACATGAATGTGAAGCTTAGAGAAGTCAGATAGTTTATGTGAGATTTTCCAAACAGTTTATACGTGACTACAGTAGGACCCTTTCCCATGTTTTTGAACAAAAAGTCCAGAACAATTTTCTCTATAAATTGCTTTCAGGAGATTTATTTGGCCATTCAAAAATGTTACTGAGAACCTACCATTGGTTTCCATCTTCTATGATTGTGACTATTTACATTATAACTCACTTTGTATATACAAAAATGTATAAATATACACACAAATGCATATGTAGCAAGGAAATATTTTATCTTTACACATGCTATGTAACTCTAGTGATTTTTTTCTAACCCATTCCATTATTAGAGAATGATGGTCATGAACTACAAAACTGATGTCACAAACCATCAATGGATCACAATTTCTAATTTGAAAAATATTGTACTAGGGTACAGAGGAAATAAAAACATTGAATTGATAGTATAGAAGAAAGGTAAAGATAAACACAAAAGTAAAAGTAATGTGAGGGCCCTGGCTCATGTGGCTCAGTGGATTGGGCGCCATCCTTCAAACCAAAGGGTCGCAGGTTTGATTCCCAGTCAGGGCACTTGCCTAGGTTTCAGACCAGGTCCCCATTTGGGGGCACTCTAGAGGCAACTATACATTGATGTTTCTTACACATGGATGTTTCTCTCTTTCTCCCTCCCATTCCCTCTCTCTAAAAAAATAAGTGAATGAAATATTTAAAATGAAAGTAATATGAGGCATTCTCAAATGAAAGATTTCATAGATCCTAATTAATTTTATTTAGTTATTTTTATTTATCCTTCTGAATATATTGTCTATGTTAAAAAAATAATAATAATAATGTGAGGTAGAAATAATAATGACCATAAAAAAAGGTAAAGAAACAAGAGGGTTAGAAAAGTTACTGTAACCTGAGAAAAAGTTAAAATAAGACATTTTTAACATCCTAGTTATTATGAAAGGGGGCCTAAGGGGTGTTTTTGAAGGATCACTATAATTACAACATAATTAAGTTTGTATGCTTGTCTCATATCTGAGCATCATCATAATAGCAGTGAAGAATAGTGATAGCAATCGTGGTACTTCCAAAAAACCTTGAGATGCTCTCATTTGACAGATTAGAAAACTGAGGCTCCACGAAAGTAACTAACATGAATGATCAAGTCAGACAGCCAGGGACAGAGCTTCAACACCAAAGCTAGTCACTTCCAAAAACTATAATCTTTCTCTGCTATATTGTTTCACTGTCAATTAATATTTTCTGATAACTCCTCAGTATAATCATATCCCAATAACAAGCAAGAAAGGGTGGGGTTGGAGGTCTTTGTGATCTCTAGCCTCAAGGAAGAGAAAACAAAATAAAAATGCTTGAGAATCTTTCAATAAATGACATGCTAAAGTGGTATTAATAATTGCTAGGTCCCTGTGAGAATTCAGGTAATACAATTTTAATGCAAACTTAGATAAAGTATTAGGAATGTGTATGTATGTATGTATGTATGTAATTTTCCTTGTCTAGTCTTTTGTTGTTAAAAATTAGAGGTTTGAAAATTACTGTTTGTATATAGAGACCTCCAAATAAAAATTCCAGGAAACTCAAAAATTTTAATATATTATGTGAAAGTATGAAAAAGTATTTTTCCATCATCTGGTCATTCTATCAAGCAATATGGTTAAATATAAGGCAATAACAGAGTTGAATCTTTTTCTACTTCACAGGTCTTTTCTACCCTAACAATCAGTGAAGCCTGGTTGAAATCATTTCACTCTTAATTTAGACCATTTAAAAAATTTTCCATCTCATTTTATGTTCTCACCCCATTGTATTTCCTGACAATAATTATTTTGTATTCAAGTTTTGCTTCCATCAACCACACCTAACTGGCTGCTAACTTTTCCTACTTCCTGTGAAGGGCATGTATGTGTAGGGAGTGCACACACACACACACACACACACACACCCAAGCAGGAGTGTGAAAACTTTTGCACTCCTTATAATAATGAAACTCTATGATTTCAAAATATGGAGAAGACAATACATTGTTTAAAAATGTAGAGTTGAGGTAGAATGCCTGAGTTGGAATGCTGCCTACACTACTTAGTAGGTGTGTGATGTTTGACAAATTTCTTCACCTCTCTCTGTCACAGTTTTATTAACTAAAAAATTAGAATAACTACCTCATAGGTTTGTTGTGAAGATTAAATGAGTTCATTCATAGCCAGTGCTAAGAACAGATTCTAGCACAGAATAAATTGCTTAATCAATGTTAGCTTTCATAATGGTGAAGAAGATGATGATAATTAAGATGGGGATATTGGTGTAGTGATCATGCTGATAATAAAGATTGAAAATTAGGAGATCTCTACCACCAACCTGTTGGGTAACCTGAAATAAATCTCTTTCACCATCTGCAAAATGTGCAAACTGAGTTCTATTAGTTAGAAATATCTGAGGATACTTTTTTCAAAGTAGCTAACTTTAAACATCTTCATTAGAAATTGTCTAAGTTTAAAAATATGAATTAAAAGAGAAATTAGGTCATTTTTAAAAAACAACCTCTGCTACCTAAAACATCGCTAACATTTTGTTTGTTTTTACAGCTTCCAGCGAAAGGTACATCCCTGCTCCTGTAGTCACTGTTGTTCTCTCCACCTTGATCAATGTCATCATCTCTTCCAAAAGTGGAATATAAAGAAGCTTTGTCAGCTTGCTATTCCTGAACTCTTTTGCTTTTAGTAGGGACACCCTGAATATTCTTGGGGAGTCACTCCCCACTATCAGCTGAGGCGGAACTAGCTTGGCCCATGGCCTATGAGTGGGCCTGTAACTCAGAACGTTTCTTCTCCATGGACACAGAGATCTAC
Source organism: Noctilio leporinus (assembly GCA_004026585.1). Taxonomy (NCBI): domain Eukaryota; kingdom Metazoa; phylum Chordata; class Mammalia; order Chiroptera; family Noctilionidae; genus Noctilio; species Noctilio leporinus. The sequence goes on from PVIW01009339.1 coordinate 18,759, forward strand.
AATAGAGTAGAAAATAGCCCAGAGTCAGTGAGATAAATTCAGGGTACTTTTTTGGCATTGAGATTGGGAGTGTGGTGGGGTCATTTTTTTTTTTTAATGGAGATTACCAGAAAAAAAGTATGAACCTAGAGCTACTGGTACCTATATTGCCCACCCACCCCCCACCCCCGAGAGGGGAGGCCTTATCTCCCTGCGAATTGAGTTAACACAGTAAAGAAAGAGTTAAGAAAAGAAAAACACTGAGTCCAGATGAAAGTGTATGAGCCCCTAGATCCAACCATGCCTGAAACAGGACACTGTGGACTTTTAATCATATCAATCAATAAATTACATTTTTGCTTAAATAATTTGAATTAAAATTTTTATCTCAAGCAATTGGGGAGTTATGATAAATGGAAGGACAATCCCTTACTTTTTATTTAGTAGTCCTAAATAAGAACAAATCAGAGAAGCTTGAGTAGGGACAAGTATGTATCAAGTGCTTGGTGCCAAAAAATAAATACAAATAATAAGTGCTTGGAGTTTAGAGAAAGAATGAGATTCCTGGGGTTGGAGATAGCTTTCTATCAGAGGCTTAGGGGAGGGGCTTCAGATTGGTGGAAAAGAAATCTGAGTAAAAAAAAGAGATGAGGTAGAGGAATGATCAATGTATATAAGGATCAGAAAATGGATAGGTCTGCCAAAATGAAGGAGTAAGTAATGCAGACTGGAGAGGAGACTGACAGCCTCTCAGGTAAGCTCAAAAGCTGGCTTAAAGCATTTAATCTCCATGAGAAATCAGTCTTCTGGGCAAGAGGATTCTCTTAAATCAGTCACTTAAAGTATGGCCCCAGTATCAGCTACAGCAGTGTCCCTGAAGAGCTGTTACACATGTAAATTCTAGAGCCTGATCCCAAGTCTATGAATCCTGAAATCTGTGTTTGATAAGCCCTCCTGGCCTATGATTTATGTGATTAGAATTATGAAGGGAATAATGAAGTGTTTTAAAAAGATAACTTAGTTCTTCCTTTTCCTGCTAGTGCTTTACTGACTAGATCTCTAGAGGTAGAAGTGACTCCCTTGAATTAAGTAGATGTGTGGGTTTAGTTAAGGAGGGATGTATGTAGTTTGCTTTCCCACACTCTCAGCCTGTAGCCCCAATTTTTTGGAGCAGAGTCTGTAAAGTGGAGCATTAATTTAAATTTATTGAAAGCCTGGGTTCATAAAACTTTTAAGAGACCAGTTCCAAAAACTTTCTGTACTTTCTGGTTCTTTAATTGTCTGGTATAGCTTCTGAAGATAAATGGACCCTCAAGTGTGTATTAATTCACATGAATTGCTAAAAGAAACTACACTATAAGGTTACATAGTACTTATCTCTTGTTGTAATTTTATTAAAGCAACACATGCATCTCTCTATTTGTATATACAAAATTACTTGGCACCATTTATTATTTTTATCTTTATAATACAGTGCTGTAATATGCATATCTGCTTGTCCTGAAGTTCTCTATCTACTCTTGCTTTAAAAAAAAAAAAAAAATCAACTCAAGGAAAAATAAATTAATTTAAAAATAAAAAATAAATCCAGTGAAATAAAACTTTGGTAGGGTTAGATTTGATTGGGGAATTAGGATTCTTAGCCTGAATTGTCTACTGCTCTGAATCAAATAGACTTACACTGGGAGAACTAGTTCTTGATTTGCTAAAATTCAACAGACATTGATTGAGCTAGATGCACTCAGACACACCAAGATCTGCTCAACATCTGCTACTGATAAAAAGTGGGGGCAGAGAAGCAATTGTAAGTATTACAGGACTTTTCTTTCTGTCTCTCTTCCTTTAGTTATTGTTAAGTAAATCATCATGCATTTTGCTTTGCTTTTGCTTCATGGCAATTCACTTTTTTCTCCCCACTTACGCTTCATTCAAACAGGCCGTGCTGTGCTCATGGTCTTGGAGGAGAAATGAGATGAGGCACAAGATAGAACCAAGTCCATCTTTCCCACTTTGTTCCTTAAAACCTGAAAAACAAAAATTGGCAATAAATGAGAGGGACACAAAACCAAACTCTTTGAGTGAAAAATTAAGAGTAATAGGTTTGAGAAGAGTACAACTATCCCCTAATGTTTTTTTCCCCAAGCTAAGAAGTAGCAGCAGACAAGAAGTCACCAAAACAGGCAGGTTGGTGGTGCCGAGTGGTGGGTATTGTCTGTGAGAGGCGCTATGTATGAGTGATGGCCCACCCTGAAGACTATGTAACTTTATGGAAATAGGCACCACTCATCTCTAATGTTAAGGGGCCACACACTAGCCACCATTACCATGGCATCTGGTGAGGACTTCCCTTGACCTGCCACCAGTCATTCTTCCAAGTCCTTTCATAAAAAGACTCTGCGACAGGGCTCTTCACAGTCCTTGTTCTGTTCATTTCCATGTGGGCCCCACTCCCACCCCTGCTGTTGAAACATTCTGGGACACAAACTTAAAACCAAGTGAAGGTGGTGCAATTCTGGACACATACAAATTCAGAAAAAGTAGCAAAGTAAGAGCTGCACCTCCCTCCTCCCATTTGTATATGTCTATCTTTGAGGAAAAGGTAGATATAAATCAGCTCAAGATTCTCCTCAAAATAAGACATCTGTTAATGGACATCTATTGCAAATGAGTGAGATAGATTTAATGTTTTACAACTCTTGCTTTTTCTAACCAGGGCTTATATAAGGCCTGGAAATGGTCAAAATCCCCTTAACCCTTGACACAGGACATTCTGATAGTCTTATTACTGTTAGAGATTAAGGAAAGGTTTCCTTACTTACAGTTACAATGGTAATTACAATGGCAGCCTCAACTTCGGAGCTGAATGCTTGGCTCAGGCTGAAAGAGGTGTAACTTCCATGACTGAAGAGGTTATCTTGGTGGAAGTGATTGCACAGAAGGCTACAAAGCACATAGAATACCTTGTTCCTCCCTCTTCATCAAATGCTCACAGGTAATTTCTCTTCCTTGTTGTTTCACAGGCTTCAGGCTTTTCTTTGAACAGAGTATAGAGAAATTTTCTTTTTCAAGGAGAAAATAAGATTTAATATTTTAAGTGAGAAAATGTTTAAATAAGGAAAATAACAGGCATTTTCAGAAGGAAAATTCCAGTAAAAAGCTAGAGTAATTAATTACTTTTCTTATCTTCAACAAAGTTCTTATTAGGTGTCCTGTGAAATACGGCAGTCTTGAGAGCATATACTCACTTAACAATGCCTGAGAGCCACAGACTTGATGGTAGGCAAACAGACTTGTTGAACTTCTCTTCCCCAATACAAGCACATCTCAGACATCCTACTTCTTTACAAGTGTTACAATCTTTTCATTGTGAAAGATTAAATCACCTTCATTTTCCAGCCTCTAATATCTCCTAATCATAGAGACCTCAGTAGGAGACAAATAAGAATAAATCATCTACTCTAATCTTATGTAAGCAAAAAAATTCTGTTATTGAGAAGTTTTAATTTACTTCTGGTGAAATCTTATCAAAAGTATTGAGTGATTGCTTATGATAGTCAAGGAGCTAAGATATATAGAAATTGGTATAGGAGTGACAAAAATGCAGAGGGTTATTTTATATGTTTCTAACCTTGAGGAGTTGTTTCTGCCAGATTATCTAATGGTAATGTTTATATTTCTCTGAATTTTGCACTGTAGTAACTAGAAATATAATTACTGAGTGGAAATTAGTTTAAGGTTATTTTCATTATCCTTTAAGATGATAAAGAAAGATGAAATATAATGTTTAGAAGTATCCTCAACTATAATATTACCTTGAATTTTTAACAATAAATTCTTTTTAGTAACTACCATTTCAAGCTGGCTTTTTCTTTTAACAGAGCAAAACTTAAAGTAAATGGTTTGCCTGGTGACTACACTTTGCATCAATGTCACAATAGACTATACATTTGGCACCAAAGGTCTTAAAATGTGCATTGAAAATCTACAGGATTTGAATTGATTGATTTTATGACAGAAATGAGCACTTCTGTGGTACTTTTACTAGTCTGACTTTCTTAATCCCAGAAATATATTCATTTCCACAGATTTTATGGATTTTTGGAGTATCTCTCACGTTGGTCCCATAATTGTGACAATTTGCTCCAATGGATTTGCAGCTGACTCAATAGTTTCCTTTGTATTCTCAGTGTTCAGTGCATCCCACAACTTTTTCATGGCCTCTATTATAGTGGTTTTGGATGGACCTGCACTTGGGCTTTTCTCAGATGAGGTAGAACTGATTGCTCCTTAGTGCCTTTTCTATAGTAGTCACCTAGTTGAAGGTTCATGGTGAGATACTTCGTCAAGAGTGAAAGAGAAGATTCCAAACTGCCAGGGATATTACCACTATTTGTCAGAGACAATGATTGGTACATGGACATTTTTGAACCTTCCTCAGCTGACTGATGCAACTTCTCCTTTTTTTTTTTTTTTTTTAATTTTATTGTTGTTGTATTACATTCATCCCCTTTTTGCTCCCCTCTGTCCCCCTCCCCACTGATGTAACTTCTTTACATTGGTTTTCTATCCACCACTGAGCACAGAGATGCTGCAACCCTGAAAAATAAAGTTTCCCTTTCCATTTTGTCATTCTATTCATCCACTACAGATTGCATCTCCTTAAAAATTGTGAACATTTGTTTAAAGACATCCTTAATACAACCATCTTCTTTTATAGGCACCCAGATAATCCGATTAGTCATACACTGTTAAACCATTCGGTAAGTGTGTTTATAAAGGATGCAAAATCTTGCATGTGAAAAAAAGGAAAAAAAAAAAAACATCTTGGCAGCTTGAACCAGCCTCCCTTTATCCTTTTCTGACCCTGAGGACATTTCTCCAGCAAAAATGTTTCAGCAAAACAAAGCAGCAATCCAAATGAAAACTAGAAGTACATCTGTTAACCATTAAAAATCAATCAATAAATAAAGACTCAAAATAATATTAGAATGTGAAAATAATTCCTATCAAGGGTTGGAAAGCTATACAAGCTTTAAAGCAGATTTAATAAAAATAATACCAAAAATTTTAAACCAGAGTAGAATTAAGGGTATTTCATTTAATTTAAATCATATATCAAATATTTTTGTGTGCTGGATCCTGAATTGGATATGTTGATATATGTAGTGACATTATTCTCAGTTATTACCCTCAATTATTATTCAATCCAGTGGAAAATATTCAATAAAGTATTTAAAATTATACAGAAAAGCTATGGTTCTAGTTAAGATAGGGCAAGCACACTCTATACAAGTTTTCTTACTGATTACAACTAAAAAGTTTCCACAAAATATATAAAGTAACTATCAGATAACTCTGTAAGTTGGAAAACAGCAGACCAACGAGGTAGAAAATGCAGCATTTCAAAGGGTGCAAGGCCATTTGATGCAATTTCCCAAAATGTCTGCCCTGCCTAAAAATGTTTCTGTACTAGACATTCACCCTCTATACCCTTTTGTCTTACACGAAATGTTTCAAGTGCTTACATAGCTTGCCCAGTTACTATAAGCATTGGAGTTGCTGGCCCATGTTTATTGTTCAGGCTGACTAATGCAGCCTATATAAAGTGACCTTTCTGAAATCTAAAGTTCCTAGTGTTATCCCACAATCAAAACCTTTAATGGTTCGGTATTGCCAGAGGAATAAAATAAATTTCCTAGCATGGCACTTAAGACCATTCACAAAGGGCTTTCACTGTTTCACTGCTTGCCTTCCCTTCACAGCTCTCACCAGCACAGTGGATTAATTTTTCCCCTAAAAATGCTCTACAATTTTTTGTGCAGCCCCTTTATATTTTCTTTACCCGCATTATCTCATTCATACCCCAGCTCCTACACATCTGTGGAAATCCTACTTATCTATCCATCCCTAGTTCAGATCCACTGACTACACCTGCTTTTTCATTTTTCTCCCATATCCCTACCTGGTGGGTCCCTAGGATGCATCAAGTACAAATTGACCCACAGGGACAAATATAAAATAATATCCCACTTAGTCCTTCTTTAAGACTGTAATAGGCAGCATTTTTAGATTTTATGTCTCCTAGCTGGCAGCTTGGTCTGCATCCTCTATCTGCCCAAGAACAATAGAAATTATTGTCATTTATATAAAAAAAGAGCTTTCATTTAGTAAGATTTTGCCATAGACCAGACACCATGCCAAGTGCTTTAAATGCATTATCTCATTTAATCCTTATGACAATCCATAAATTATGTACTCATACTCACATTACACCAATGAAAATATTGAGAGAGCTCTATCAAGTGATTTTCCCAGGATTACATGACCAGTAAGAGGTGCTTTGAGTACACAAAATCAGGGCTGGAACCTGTGGTCTCTGCATGAAATTACACTGAGCTGAGTGACTCTCCTTTCTGAGGTGCTTTTGTTGTAAAGAAACCAGGGAGGTTAGGACAGAATACAGAGGAAGAAGCATGGAAGACACTGAGCTGAAGTGTAAGGGAAAAGAATCAAATTGGTCTTTAAGGTTTTTACATTGTTATGACAGTCCACCAAAAAATAGTAAAAAACAAAACATAGTAATAAATGTCAGGGGAATTAATAGAATGCCAAAAAGAAAAACTCACATTTGGCTGGAAACATATTTGGATTTCTATCTCTTGAGGACCAAAATAAAGCAATTTAACACAGATGAAGGTACAAATGCAACAGAAGCTAAAGGAAACCTAGTATACAGAATTGTTGACAAGATAAAATCCCCAAATCTGAGAGCTGCAAGCAATGAGCCATCTTATCTGCTGAACTGAATTAGCTCCGTTACATAGCACTTTTCAACAACAAAAAGTCCATTATAGAGCAGTAGGTTAAATGCTTTACCACTTTAGCAGTTTTTAAAATTATATTACTTAATAAATACTAACTTTATATTAATATGGTAGATAGAAGGATTCTGAGAGCTAAGCTGTGCAGAAATTGCCTGTAAACTAGACAGGCAGAGGGACCCAGCCGAGACTAGCAAAGCCTGTAAGTCATCACATTCCATCCGAAACATCCAGATGAAACCCCGTGAGAAAGCACTTTGGCAACACTGCTGAACCACAGCTGGAACTACCAAACTCAGAAACACAGCGAGGTAAGCAATAGCGGTATTTCTATCAGTATTGATATAATGCTGTTCTTCATTATGGGCAACTTGATATAACATGTCAGTCTTAAATGCTAGTCGTAAATATAATAGAGTAACAAAATAACTTTGTTTTAAGAGGATCCCATGGCATGTTCCTTGTGATTATTTATTCTTTAAAGACACCAGTGAAAGAAGAAAATTTACAGCTTATGTAACTGATGAAGTCAGGAAGAAGTAAAAGCAGTAAAGACATCAATTTTAGAAAGGATTAAGGGTGAAAGGTCACTGGTGTGATTGTGTCTTGTTTGCTTGATTTGTACAATTTCCTTTATGTCTTCAATGCTAATGCCAGCCCTCAGTAGCTATAAACGAATGAATGTGCAGTCTAGTACTAGTTAATAGCTTTAGATGCTATTACATTTAAATATCATTGGGAATTTGTTGTGTGTCTCCAAATAGACTATTATCTTCTTGAGAGCAAGAAACATTGTCTTTTTTTTTTTTTTTTTTTATGCCTTAAAGCATATACTAGATGTTTCTCAAGTAAGCACTTGGTAAATGCTGATGAATGACATTGATATTCTGCTTTCTGACCAGAAATATTCTTCAGAAAAATTTACATCAGAAAGTATCATCACACCATGATCAAATTGTTTCTTTTTTCAATTAAAGGCCTTGGTTTTGTATTTAAAAAGGAGGCTCAGAGCTAGTGAGTAACTTGCTATTTTCTCCTGAAAAGCTTCTGACCTTACTGCCTGTACCTTGTGGCCACACTCCCAAATAAGCAAACCTTGCGTGATGGCTGGACCTGTCAAGAATAGTGAAGAGAAGTGACATCAGGGAACAATGTAAAACCTCAGAGAATGCTAAAGACTAAACATCAGAGGTTTAAACAGAATCATATTACTTTTATTTCTTTCCTTTTTCCAATTGTTTTTATGGGAAAAGTTAAAACATACACAGAAGATATTAACATAATAAACTTCCATGTCCCTGACCCAACTTCAAAAATTATCAACACAAGATCCATCTTATTTCCTTTATAACCCTACTCCACTCTGCCTTCTAGAGAATTTGGAAGCAGATCTCAGGGACTGCATCATTTCAACATTAATGTGTCCAGTATGTATTTTCACAAAGGCAAGAATTCTTCTTCTTGAAATTTAACTTTTGCTTCTGAAATTATTAATATTTAATAGACCCCATCTATGACTTTGCTACACACCCAATGTATTATTGTAAAATTTTTTTGTAGCATTGTAAAAGTTTCGAATGCAATTTACAATACAAAATCAAAAGTAATAAAAATTTTAATTTTTATTAATCATATAATTCTTCTGTAAATTCATCCTGAGAAAATAATCCAGATACTAGAAGGGGAGGGAGAACTATGAGTATTAAAATTCTTATTGGAATTTTATAATAGCGAAGCAATTTTGGATTTATTAAATTTTATTAAATATATTTTATAGAATAATTTATTTAACCAGTGAAATGATTATTGAACTAGATATGTTGGTGTTTAAATAAATATAAAATGACCCTGGCTGGTAGCACAGTGGATAAGGCGCCAGCCTGCGAACCCAAAGGTCGCAGGTTCTATTCCCTAGCCAGGACATAACAAGGTTGCAAACCAGGTCTCCAGTCAGGTCTGTGGCTGGAGGCAGGTGAAAAGCAACCATACACTGATGTCTCTCTCCCTCTCTGCCTCTCTCCCTCTCTCCCTTCCCTTCTTTCTGAAAATAATGAAATAAAATCTTTTTAAAAAATAAATAAATAAAAATAAAATTAAAACTTTATATTATTATTACAATTATGTAAAAATACTCATACATTTAAACAACAGGAAAAGAATAACAAAAAAAACTTCATATGATAGGTTTATGGGTGTTTTTCCTCCTCCATTTTAAAATGTTTATATATTAGTGCTATTGACTTTATATTTTAAAGTATTTTGTTTATTTGTAATTTTCTTCACATTATAATTCTACAATCTATCAAAGCACATATCACTTTCTATATGAAACCTCCAATAATCACCTTGATATTAATTCCTCTCTTTAAATTTCTATAGCACTTGACAGTCAATGCACTAGTTACTTACAAAAGTATCTTGAGAACTTTTTATTTGAATATGTGATAATTAATACATTTTTATTTTATAAGGTGATTCCTTTCCTTAAAAACTAAAGCAATTGTATAATATTATTAAATAAACCTTAACTGTTGGGTACAGTCATCAATATATTTCAACCGGTTTTTTTTTTTAAAGAGGGCTGGAGCTCTGATTCTTTTTTTTTTTTTTTTTTTTTAAGATTTTATTTATTATTTCCAAAGAGAGAGGAAGGGAGAGAGGCAGAGAGTGAGAGAAACATCAATGTATGGTTGCCTTTCACCTACTTCTAGCCAGGGACCTGGCTGGAGACCCGGCTTGCAACCTGGTTATGTGCACTGGCTAGGGAATCTAACAAGCAACCTTTGGGTTCGCAGGCCGGCGCCTTAACCACTGTGCTACTAGCCAGGTTCAACTATTTGTTATATGCTCTTTTAATCTTGAATATTTACTATTCAATTCAACAAAGTTGACTTGGATTCCACAAGAATCTATCTGAGTAAAACTAGTCTTTGTTTCCATTCTAATATCCTAGACAGGCTGATCACTGGCATTCCCAAATTAGTTCACTTCTTTTTTAATGAAATAACAAGTTAAAATGCATGTAATTTCCAAACTCTGTTTAACAGCTGAGCACTCATGAAATACAAGAAAGTGCCGTAGATGAGTGGATAAAATAACTTGAGACATTTATACAATGGAATCCTACTCAACCATGAAAGGGAAGAAAATTTTACCCTTTGTGACAGTATAGATGGACCTGGAGAATATTATGCTAAGTGAAATACACCAGTCAGAGAAAGACAAATACCATATGATTTCATTCATCTGTGGAATTTAATGAACAAATTGAACTAACAAGTAAAATATAAAGACTCATAACAGGATAACAGCTGAGAGGCCACGTGACAAGGGAGGACTGTTAGGGGGTGGAGGGACCCAGCTAAAAGGAGAAAGGACTCATGGCCAATGCCGTAGTGATTGTAGAGGGTGGGTACAGCCCGTATAGTAATGGGAAAAAATACAATAAAAAAATTTCAAGTATACATAATGCCCAGCTGCTTCTGTAGACAGCAAGAGACCAAGAGCACCCCCTACTGGCTAGTGATTTATCGTCAGGATGCCCCAGAGTTCTTAACCTATTTCCAGGGGCCACTGTAATGAAACACACACAACATAGCAAACGCTGCTATGCAGAAATAGATGGTAACAGACCAGATTAAATGTTTAACTGACAGGGAGCACTATCATGGGAAAGCAAGTAATGTAAAAGTTTACATTTTACCACACGAAAAATGCAGGTAGTCACAGCTGGATTAAGTAGATCAATTAGCTGCCTGCTGATACCAGTCTTTAAAAGTCACTTTTAAAATGACTTTTAAATGATTTTTAAGATTGAATTTCAAAGTCAATATTCAAAGGTCATTACTGAAAAGTTAATAAGATAAAGTATGTCATCCAGAGCTTCTTTTAAGTACAGTACTATATAATCTTAGTAAAACATCACTTAGCCATGTCTAAGTAATACCTATGTACGATCTTTAAGGATGGCTCCAATTAATTGAAGTACTTTCTTTTTGTTGAGTGAAGTAAGCAATTTCAAAGTCAAAACTAAATTGCCACAGCTATAGTGAACACGCTGTACATTACCAACTATAGTTTTCTCCTCTAAATGTCAAGGACATATTTAAGAGCAACAAATTGAAAGGGTTTAAGTTGTTAATCTTCCCTGTATGACTAATGTCTCGACATTAACCCACTGTCAATATATATTAAAGTCTGGCTTTTTTAAAATTTGAATTTGCACAAGTCAAGCACCACCTCTATCTGTAACTTTGAATGGCATATTACTTTCAAGTTGACATGTAATTTTACCACCTCAACTTCTTACCTAGATTAGAAATTGCAGGAAAGTGGGGACCATATCTTTTTAATTTTTGCATGCTCTACGGAGCCTAACACACTACTTTCTACATAGGAAGGTGCTACTCCATTAGATAAATTGGTACTGAATTATTAAATTGCTTCCTTCACCAGACTCTTCAAATTTCACCTGTCCAAGAAATAATTCATTAGTTTCACCTTCAAACCCCACCTCTCCTCCACCAAATTCTCTAGCATTTATCTCACTTTGGGGATAGAAATAATCTTGAACTGTGTTCAGTACTGGAGCAGGTAAGGTAGCAGGCCTGCTGAGGATATTTGCCTAAGGAATCTTCCCAAAGCCCTTCCCCAAGACAAAAAGAGCTAAGAAGGTAAGCCAGACTCAGAAAAATGAGTCCTTTTTTTATTAGAGGTGAAAAATAATTTAAGCACCTCTTGATGTCTCTTACTCAAACTTGTTATTGGCACAAAATTATGAATTTACGCCTGGATCATCTGGGTATGAAAGTGCATGTGCGAGAGTTTCAGTGTGTAAAGAAAGAAAATATTACTTTGGTGGTTGAAAAAGTACTGTGTCTTTCACTTCTAGTAAGATTGCGCTTTTTTTAATCAACTAGCTACTATTTCTTCTTTTACTGTCTGTTCAGAGTTGCTTGCTCATTTAGGTGTTAGATTATTACTGTTTTCCTTATTAATAACAACAGTTTTTAGGACTTCCTTGTTCTTCATTTTCCTTGTATTTTTCCCAGTTGGTTTTTAGTTCCTTTTAGGTGGTCATTTTTGTTGATCAAATGTTGGTACAACTTTTTTTCAATGGTTTTAAGCTTTTAAAAGTCCTCTTCTGTATAGACATTTGAAAGTTATCCATTTTTCTATTTTATTAGTTCATTTTTGACATATATGCTAATAACACTTTTAAATTAACTTTTAACCCCTAAAACTATCCCATATGCCAGAATCACTTATGAAATAGTTATTTCAATTAACATCAATTTAAGATTCTACATTTATTACATATTAAATCAAATGTACAGAAGGTTTGCTGAGGACTATTTTGTTCCATAATTCCATCTTCTCTTTCCTTTGTGCAACATTGGTTAATATTGCATTTTTATAGTCTTTTAATATTTGAGAAGAAAAAAGTATCATTATTATCTATCCTGAAAAAAAATCATACCTATTCGGTCTTTCAGATATATTTTATGATTAATTTGTCAAGCTGTGTTAAAATAATTATTAATTTGTTGAAAAGGAATTGATCCCTTGGATGCATTCAACTTCCCATCCAGGAGGAAGGTTCATTTTTCCATTTGTTTATCTTGAGGTAAATAGAACCACACACCTTTTCTGGAAGTTATGCCTTCAGATAATGGCATATGATAGTTCTAGAGATATTTTCCAGTTTATCAAGGCAAGAAAGACTCTGCTCACATAGTTATCTGAGTAGGGATGTAGTTGATGATTTTCTGTATTCAAAGTCAGAAATAGGTTTTTATTTCATGATAATATCTAAAAACTAGGATCAAAAAAAATTTTTATGGAAAATTAATAGAAGAAAAAAGAGAAATCAAAGTCCAAATTTGTGGTTATCAAATTTCAGTTTGCAGCCAGAGAGAGTGAGTTTTAATAGACTCTCAACAATTTTTTTTAATGAAATCAATATGTTTTCTAAGTACTCTCTTGAACAAAATTTTGTCTGTTTCGCATGTGCATGCATGTGTGTGTTTATGTACTGGATCTGAATCAAAGATAAAAATGAATTTCTGGTCATGGTAAAGTTAATTCCACCTGGAGTACCGGTACATTTTTCTAAATTTAATAACACAAATTATTATATTCCTAATCCATTTCTTTTTTAATCGTCCCCTCTTCATTTCCAAATTACGTCTTTCGGACTTAGAAGGTAGACTATTTTCATGTTTCCTTTCTTGAGAGAAAAACATCTTCATTCCTTCATGCTCTTCAGGTACCCCCATCTAAGCTAAGACCCATGGTCCTAAAAACAGGCCCCAAATTAATCAAGATGTTATTTTTTCAAAGAGAGAAAATGTGCCAGACCCCACACAGATATATGGAACTCCATTTTTCCTTTTTCTTCCAGGAGTTTAAACAAAAAATAAACATGCCAGGCACATTGAAATCCCATAAAAGGAATGCATATTGAGTAACATTGTTCTTATTAGGCTGAAGCTTTGGCACAAGAAGGCTCTTATCAGGCTTATTTTATTCATTCTATGGTGTACTTTGCTACTTATTCTTTATTACTTCTGTGAAATGGCACTTTCTTCTTTCCAAGGCTAACTTTAATTTATCTTAAATGGCAAACTCCACTATAGATCATTCTAAATAATTTAATTTATAAGCTTTGCAAATGGAGAATCAGAGGGATAGTTATAGCTACACTGTCCCCTGCACCATGGCCACATTCTCCTCAAGTGAGATTTTAGTCTAAGGAATCTTGAATGTATGCTGTCATCACAAGGATTTTTTTTGTAAATTTTCTGTTATATTTGCCTTTCAATGTCCCTTAGGTTTAGAAAATTTGTAAAAATATAGAATGAGATTTGAATATTGTAAATTAAGATAATAGAGTATATAAACAAAATTATATATTAATAGCCCTGATAACTCAGAGATCTTAAGTCTTCTAGCCCTACGCCTTTCACACCAAATATTGTAGAAATCAATCTGGTAGGCCTATTCAATGTGGTGATTAGAGGTTGGAGAAATAAAGGAGCTAATCATTAGCTCTAGTTATCAAGAGCTGATCAATTCAAACTACAGTCTGTTTCAAATATGTTATTAAACATTACTTGGAAATAGATTTATTAATAATCAGATGCTTTATACAAACAAATGTCCTATCTAGAACTTCCCTTCACCACAAAATAGAATTCCTTAACGATGCATCAACAGGTTGTATTCTGTTACCCACATTTCTACATGCTGACTTCGTTTTCATAAAAATAATTCTTTGGAAGAACATGCTGAGTTTTCTGAGTAATTCCCTACATAGCATATTGCTACTTTGCTTTAATGAAGTAAAAAATTTCCTGGTCATATCTACACAGACAGATTTTTTAAAATTTGTTATTAGTGAAAATTTACCATTTTATTTTTTCAGTGATCATATTTGAAATATGGCTGAGAGTGATTTCCTCTACCCAGAGAATCCAAGGAGGCGGGAAGAAGTAAACCGTCTTCACCAACAGCTCCTTGACTGCTTATCTGACAGCTTCCTGGCCACCAATAAGCTGATTGGTGTTTTAAATATGCATTTGGGGTGCAGCCTGACCTCCATTGAGATGAAAAGAAATGGGACCATCAAAGAAAATTGTGATATCATCATCCAAGCTGTGATGAAAATCCAAAAGGAATTGCAAAAGGTTGATGAAGCACTAAAAGATAAACTAGAGCCAACTCTTTATAGAAAACTTCAGGATATTAAAGAAAGGGAAACCGACAAAATTGCAATAGTACAAAAGGTTATTTCAGTCATCCTGGGAGAAGCTACTTCTGCAGCCAGTGCAGTGGCTGTGAAACTTGTAGGCTCAAATGTCACAACTGGTATCATTAACAAGTTGGTCACTGTGTTAGCTCAAATTGGTGCTTCTCTCCTTGGCAGTATAGGAGTTGCTGTTCTTGGCCTTGGCCTAGATATGATCTTTCGTGCTATCCTGGGAGCAGTGGAGAAAACACAGCTACAAGCAGCCATCAAAAGTTATGAGAAGCATCTAGTGGAATTCAAGTCAGCCTCAGAAAAATATCATCATGCCATTACTGAGGTCACTAACACAGTAAAATACCAAATGAAATAAACAGTTGTGTTATTTGCCACTGGAATATCTTTTGCTTCTCTCTCAATAATAGTGTTTGGTTTCTGGATTAGGTTTATTTTCCATAAGCTTTCAATATAGACATAAATACAATAAACAAGTTGGAAAAAGGAAGTAGATGCTAAAACTAGATGACTCTTGTTTTGCATCAACGATAAATGCCTGGATCAGTGTGTGCGAAAGCCTGCAAGTTAAAAGATAGTGTCCCAGGATTTCTTCTCACTCCTACCAGATCAATATTAGGGTAAAAGCTATGATAGTGCAGCAGCTGTAGGAGCTGCCTTTTCCTTTCTACATAATTCCCAGTCAAAATTCTTCAAATGTGCATTGAATGCAGAGGCTTTCATTTCTACCACTTCAGACATCATTTAGTTCTAAAAGGATATACTTAGTAATTTCTGTCTGTACAAACCCTGGGCCTTTGAATGGAATAGAAATACTATCATAATTTCAACCATCAGTTTAAATCCAATTTTCTGTAAACTGGAAAAGACTGAAATATGGTTTGTAACAATTAACTTCAATGATAAAAGGAGGCAATAGTTCTGTAAACTTTCAATTACACACTAATAATATGAATGGATTTTTAATTGATACAAGTTAAAACTAAAAAGATAAAAGTTTTTACTTCTATAATTGCAATCAACCCCTGACCAACGTGCTGACACTTAAAGATCCCTCAAGTGAATGTCTAAACACTCTGGAACTTTTTTTTTTAAGCAAATCCTAGATATGCATCCACAAAATCCATTTAGAATGCAGAAGAGGATGTAGCTGCTCTTTCAAGAATACGTCATTCAGAGGAAAGTCATAATTTATTACCATATGAGTTTTGGGGCAAGAGGGGTTTCAATAGTAGCAGAAAGGAAGAAGTTGCCTTTGCTATGTAAAGTTTTAGGTGGCCCATTTCATTAATTACCTAATTTCAAAAATATCCAGAGGCTCTGACGGTCTAATGACCCAGTTAAATTTCTACAGATGGAAGTGTTTGTTTTCTAAGTCCCTGCACCAACAAGTAACTCCCCACTGAGACTCTTAGGTTATATGTACAAAATTGTTAATAAGCTGTTGATGCAAGAATGTGTTTGATATACAGTTGATTCTTGCATCCAAGTTCAGAAAGTCTTGAAATTTAAAAAGCTCAGCACATCTCAAAATTTAAAAGCTAGATGAAATCCTTTAATTTTTCAAATGTACTATTTTTCTTTAGTTTTTTAATTAGTTGTAAAACATCATAATTCAATTCACTTTCAATATTAAATATTTTTATTACCTGACTTATAAACTTTACAAGATCTTTTTACTGTTCTGAGGCTCAAAAATCAGTGTAAAACCAAATCAAGAATTTCCCGACAAAGGTTAGTTTAGGACCAATCCTAAACGGTTAAGTACACATTTAAATCTTCTGCTAAAAAAGTGGTAAGTTATCTCCATTAGTATTTTAGAATATGTATAATTAATTATAGAAATTGGCCCATACCAAAGTAGAACGAACATTCAGACTAAGATGAGAGAAAAGTGTGTCCCTTCAGAGGAGAATTTTAAAATATTTAAAATTACCCGTTAGGCCTGGCTGGTGGCACAGCGGATAGGCAACCTGCCTTCCAACCCAAAGGTTGCTAGCTCCATTCCCAGCCAGGGCACATAACCAGGTTGCAAGCCAGGTCCTTAGCTGTAGGCAGGTGCAAGGCAACCATATACTGATTTCTCTCCCTCTCTGCCTCCCTCCCTTCCCCTCTCTGAAGATAATAAAATTTTTTAAATCTTTAAATTTACCTATAAGTGAAAAAGTTAAGGGTAAAAGTCGAAGGAGAAAAGTGGATTGAAGAGAAAGAACATTCAAAGACTAAAGCTAAGGAAACAATCCCCTACGTGTAGTGACATCCTATGGGATTTTTGACTGTTAAACAGACCAGAAGCCAATTAACAACCTCGCTTGTCTCCAAATTAAGAGAGCAGATGTTGTCCCACATTTCCTTTCCTGTAGACTAGCAACCTGGGACTCTAATACTGGCACTGATTTGTTCTTCTGTATAAATGCTGCGTGTGTCCAGAGAGAACTACTGAACTTCCAGACACACGTGACGCTAGCAAAACACACCAAACACACCAGCAAATGTTATCTGGATATTCATTGTCAAATAGACACTTCCAAAGGACTGCACTAGTTTACGGCACGAAAAGAATAATCCCCAAACTAATAAAACGACAGGGCAGAGAAACGGCGCCAACATAATTCCGAAACTAGACACCCGGGAACCAGCACGGCGCAAAAAATTAAGCACTAGGAATTAGGTCAGATTGCCTCGACCCAAGAGGTGGGGCCGTCTTCTCACTAGCCAATCATATCTCCGAGACGCTTCATTATTCTTATTTCTATTGGTCTACAGGAGTGTCGGTCAACGTGGTCTTGCACCGCCGTCATATTAGGGCGGGCTCTGAGCAGATTTCAACCAATTCAATACTGCATTGGTGCGGAAGAGACTCTGGTCACAGGGTTCTTTGTCACTTTCTACATTTCTAGGGCGGAGAAATGCTGAGATCTTGGGCTCACGGGGAAAGGAAGTGACGTAGCGGTGGTGGCGGGGCGCGAGGTTTCAAGATGGCGGTTGCTGGTTAGCTAACCGGGTGCAGAGGTGAAGGCCCCTGCGAAGTAAAAGAGGCCGAGAATCGTCCCCTCCCGGCTTCTCGCAGTCCCAGAGCCCAGCGGAAGTGTAAGTGTGGGGAATTGTTCCAGTCGGATTCTTGATCTTTTCCGTCTCTTCCTTGGGCCCGCGCGGTTGCCTCGGGACCTTAGGCCTCTTAGCCCCGCGCCTTCTCTCCGTGGTTGGGGCTCCCGGGTCGCGGACTGGGGGTGACCCCCAAGCCTGGGGCGTAGTGGCGACCGGCGGTTAAGCGGCTGACTTCGCCCGGTCGGCTAGCGCCGTTTCCTGTCGGTCCACGTTGTTGATCGGTATGTAGCCTTAGTTTTGCTGGTCTGGGTCAACCGTCGCCATGGTTTCGGCAGTTGGCGGCTGCTGCTGCAGCGGGCGCCTCGGGCGAAAATGGGCTCCGTCTCGTTGGAGCCTCTCGGAGCCTCTTGGGCTGTGTAGAGTTCCCTTACGGTTCTGTGGCCTGATTTCCTTATCGCCTCTGCTTTAAGACAGAAAAGTAATCTGCGTAGACTAAGGCTCCAGTGTCTTCTGTAAAAATTTTTTGTAATGCATATTCTGGTTCCGTTTGGGAACGGTGGGTCAAAACAAGAGCCTGAGGGTAATTGAGCGAGGAAAGCAAAAATGGAACAGACCATCAAAGATAAGAGAGCTTGTATTTGTACTAAGTTTGCTTGCTTCTGCCTTCCATAGCCCCCACTCCCAGTTTTTCTGAGGAAACCCTTAACGGGGTCAATTCGTTGTTATTGGAACAGCTTTGAATATTCAGCAGAGGTCAAGGCAGTTGAACACTTGCTGAAAGAGTCATTGACTAATAAATAATGTCCAATGAAATCCTCCTGTAGAAGGAAAAGTGTCATTGTATGGGCTACAAAAAATTTTACCTCGGGCCTGTTCCTTCCTAGTAAAAGGTTTAAGTTTTTGTAACCAAGCCTTGTCCATTGTTTTTGTGCACCTAGGTTAATTAACACACTTTTGAAGTGTGTTTTTTTTCCAACCCTCAGAGACTTAGGGACCTTCAGGGGGGACACATAATTTTAATAACTATGCTGTAATCCGTCATAGATATTTTCATCCTTCTTTCTCCCACTTACATGTAGTCACTCTCCTACCGCCCCCCTTTAATTTTAAAGGTATAAAGGAGACTGCAAAACTCATTATCTAGAGCGTTTTTGAGATCTGCTGCCAAGCAGGTCATCAGTTTGGCTCTTGATCTATTCTTACACAAATTTTCTGCAGGTTTGGACATTCTTACGCTGAAACAGTTTTATTTTTTAATGAACAAGTGAACCATACAGATTGTCAACATGGGACGAAGATCTACATCATCCACCAAGAGTGGAAAATTTATGAATCCTACCGACCAAGCCCGTAAGTGTCCGTTAATGGGGATGATGGTGGTGAAGAGGAGTGATAAAAATCGCAAGCACTAGGGAGTCTTATTTCATGATGTACTCATTATAAGGTCAGAGTGTTAGGAGTCAGTTGTATGACGTTATCCAGTGTTCTTGTGTGTGCGTGATTAAAATTTCAAAGCATGCGCCGTCCTGCTGTGGCTCAGGTGGACGTGCTGTATCTTGCAAGGCTAAGGGTCTCTGCTTTGATTCCTGGTTGGGCCACATTCCTGTGCCCTGGTCACAGGTTCCATCCTGGGTTAGGCTGCATACAAGAGGCAGCTGGTCAATGTTTCTCTCTCCCTCCCTCCCTTTTTTTCCTCTAAAAATAAGTAAATGAATAAAATTTTAAATAGGGTTTTAATAACATTTCAAAGAATTAAAAACATCATACCTGTATTTCTAATTTGACTTGCAAAATAGAATTGGCTTAACAGCTTTCTTTCTGTATTTGGAATTTTGAATTAAAGAGTTTGGCAAGTTCTTGTTTAATGCTTTATGGCATCTTTTTCTTTCGTGTTCCTAATTATTTCTTAAGAAAACAAAAAATTGTTGACATTTTTAGTTGAAAAAGTTAGAATGGTGCTAGTGACATCTAATAGATAGAAGCCAGAGATTCTGTTAAATATCCCACTGTGTGCAGGACGGCCCCCACAATACCAGTTATCTGTGTCGAGAAATGCTATTATAATAATGGTCATAATGTAAAAGGTTTATATTCTCTTTCCCTCAAGGAAAAGAAGCCCGGAAGAGAGAATTAAAAAAGGTATGATTTCAGATGCATCAAATTAGTTATACATGTTGTTTGGCACATCTTACTACTTTGGGGATTAGTGAATTTCAAAATAACATTTCCAATTACTTCCCAGAAAATACACTTTATGCTTCATGTAACAAGCTATAAAATTTTAAAATTCCATCCAGATGCTCCCTGACTTAAGATGAAGTATTGTCATGTCCCAATATATCTATCATAAGTTAAAAATACCATAAGTGAAAATACTTTTAATACACCTAACCTGCCAGACAACACAGCTTAGCCCACCTTACCTTAAACATGCATAGAACTTATACATTAGCCTACAATTAGGCAAAATCATCTTGTTACTTACTGCCCAGCATCATGAGAGACTATCATACTGTATATATGGCTAGCCCAGGAAAAGATGAAAATTTAAAGTACAGTTTCTGTTGAATGCCAATTACTTTGGTACCATCTTAAAGTCAAAAGTCAAACCATGGTAAATTGGGAACCATCTGTATTTGGAAACTGAACTAAGTAACCTTGCAGATAGGCTCACAAGGGGGTTCTTTAACCTTGTTTACTTGATTATATTTCTCAATGCCATTAAAGAAACACTTTTGAAGGCAACTCTTGTTGTTGTTGTTGTTTACTAAGACATACTACTTTAATAGCCACTGAATTAGGGAATGAAAATACATTTGATGTGAAAAAGCTCTGTGCATTCTTTTTCCTGGTTAAGTAACTCTGAGCTTAGGACAAAGTGTTTCCCAGAATAAGGAAAGATTTACTTTTTATTATCATGCCTTACTCATTGAGAAAACTTAGATTTTTAATTGTCTTTAATTGTGTGTTCTTACTATATTGTTTAGTTGTAAATCCTGCAAAACTTTTCTCTGGTATGTAATTTTAGAATTTAGCTGAAACCTTTGTTTATAAATAAACTGTTTTAAGTAACTGCTTTAGATCTCACAAATACAGCACATCTAATAAATAACATTTATTGACCTTTTTGTAAAAGTTGAAACATTTTTGAGAGTAAAAAATTACATAGTTCTGTTTCTGGTGGTTGAAACAATTGATCAGAAGCCAAAAAAACTAAACCTCAGTTTAAGTAGATTCTCGAAGCAAATTGAAATAAAAACTCCTCACAAATGTCTAGCTTCCTAAGATACTGCTCTTTCCTTTTTTTAAGAACAAAAAACAGCGCATGATGGTACGAGCTGCAGTTTTGAAGATGAAGGATCCCAAACAGATTATTCGGGACATGGAGAAATTGGATGAAATGGGTAAGAATTCTTTAAGAGACCAAATTTTTTGGTGGAGATAAGTCTGATACACAGAGACAGGCAGATAATGAGTGAAGCAGCAGAGGTCTGAGAAAGGCTAGAGCATGCTGGCATTTGATGCCAGAATTTAATTTTAAAATCAGAAAGACAAAGTGGAATGGTAGAGAGTTATTATAGACTGAAGGTGTCATCTGGAATAAGAGGGAAACCATTATTCATCTTGAGCTACTTGTTGTTATGAAGTAATGAACACCCACTTCGGCCAGCTCATTTTCTGAGAGAAGACAAATCTGGCTTCTTGAGATAATCTTTTTTGTTAGGTCTTACTTTGTTTTATAATGCTGGCAACTACCGTACAAATTTGTTAGGCCACCATGAATATTTCAGTTTTCCTTATTTTCCAATGGGAAGATCCGAAGATACTTGACCAATTAGTAAGGATGTAGCAGAAATCATCAAATACTTAATTATCAAGTACTAAATTAGGATTCCCCCCTCCCTTTTACATTTCATAGGATAATTTTATTCCATCTCTTTATGTGCATCTTAATTTTTTTTTTTTAATATGTGCATCTTTAATAACTGCTTTGTCATAACTGAAATCTCATGAAGTAACTGCACCTTATCTTCCCTTGCATTAAAGTAGTTAGAGAGTCATGTGTGATGCTCCCACTGGAAATTTTATCCCATCCCAATCCACAAATACCTATTTTCTTCACATTAAAATGGATTTTTAATTTTTATGCAGAAAGAAAGTAGGCATATTAATTCCTACGTGCTTTTCAGCAGTTAAGTTTTGCCGATTTTTGTCTTCTGCCCCACTGCCACTCTGAAAGTTACATATTAAAGCAGTCTTGATAAATTTTGTTTACAAAGGTACCCAAAAAGTTCAGTGGTTTCCCAAAAAATGAGAAGTGAAAAAGTTACAGTGGATCCCTTCAGTGATGTATTAAATGGGGTTTGAAGAAACCCAAGTATATGGGGATGCAAAATTACAACCTTTCTAAAGTCATGTGGCAGAGCCCTGCACTGAGTTCTGGGTCAGGCTGCATGTGATGCCATATTTCCCCATTCGGCTGTGACTTTTCCACTTGTTGCCTCTAGACTAAATTCTAGCAAGGACAGATGTTGTCCTTAGAGTATCAGGATATTACCTGTGAAATAATTCTGAATTGATTTATGTCGTTTGATCACACTAGGGGCATAGTGGTATTAGACTATCCTGGTTTTGAATAAATGGCCAGGGTTTATAGTTAATGAGATTTAAGGAAGAGGATAATTAAATTTGTTATTCTTTAAGGCAAAGGGAGAAGGGAACATTGTAATTTTAATTTATACAAACTAACCAGAAAAAAGGTGTGCATTGACTCCTGTTACTTAGAAATCCCAAAGGGAAATTGGCCTTAAAAACTGTGATATTGTCAGTCCTGCCCATCTCTTTATTCTTTTGTCTGTTAGGTTTATTCAGCATACTGCTAATGAATTTCTTGGGGTGGGAGGTAAAATCCAGACATATGTGGGATGTAGTGATGGTTGGGAGACAAGGCCACATGGAGCTGTAGGTTTATTTTATCCCTGCTTGTGAGAGCTCCTCTCTCCCACATGTACATTTAAACAACCTCAGGCAAGGATCTGGTCCCAGTTGGGATTGTGTGCCATTTGATCTCTTGGCAAAAGTGATGGAGGGAGGCAGGTATGACTAACCAAGTAGGCCTGAAAGTCTTGTGCTAATCTCTCTTGGGACAGAGGACCTGAAATTAAGGCCCAGGATGATGTAATTAGATGAAGAACACCAGTCCCATATAAAAATAGTAACTTATGAGCCAGGCACCACCGGATATTTTATTTGTGATCCCCTTTAACCATCAGGCCTTTGTTGTGAAGTAGTTGATGTCCCCATCTTGCAGATGAGAAGCTGAAAATAAGAGAATTCAAATAAAGTGTCCAAGATCTCAGAATTCAGTGACAGAGCTGGTATAATATGTAAACCTAGATCTGTCTGGCTAAAACTTAACTATATCAAGTCTTTAGCATGGAGGAATGAAAATTGTTACAATGATGATGAAAATTAATTAGATGACATTTCTTAAGGAAAATAAATGGCCATCTTAAAAGGGTGGGATTTTCATAAGTATCTTACAGTTCTTTAGGATTTGAAGAATATATCTGGTGACTATGTCCCTTTTGAAATTTTTAGTATAAAAGCTTTTTTTTTTTTTTTAATTTTATTGTTGTATTACATCCATCCCCTTTTTGCTCCCTTCTGTCCCCCTCCCCACCCACCCATTCCCCCCAAAGTCAATCCCACCTGTTGTCCATGTCCATGGTTTCTTTATACTAGGTTCTTGTCTAAGCTGCTCCCCTTTCTTGCCTCTGTCTCCCCCCTCCCCGCAACCCCTTTCCCCCTGACCACTGAAGGCCTATTCCTTGTATTCATATACTTGGTTCTGTTTTGCTTGTTGTTAGTTTTGCTCATTATTGTCCCGTAATGGGTG
>PVIW01009339.1:42367-52738 GCA_004026585.1 Noctilio leporinus
CTTATTTCACTAAGCATAATACTCTCCAGTTCCATCCATGTTGTTGCAAAGGGTACAAGTTCCTTCTTTCTTTCTGCTATATAGAATTCCATTGTGTAAATGTACCAAAGTTTTTTGATCCAATCATCCACTGATGGGCACTTAGGCTGTTTCCAGCACTTGGCTATTGTAAATAGTGCCACTATGAACATAGGTGTGTGTAGGTTCTTATGAATTGTTGTTTCAGGATTCTTTGGGTATAGTCCAAGTAGTGGAATTGCTGGATCAAAAGGCAGTTCCATCTTTAGTTTTTTTGTTTTCTTTTAAGGAAACCCCATACTGTTTTCTACAGTGGCTGCACCAGCCTACATTCCCACCAACAGTGTATGAGGGTTCCCTTTGCCCCACATCCTCGCCAACGCTTGTTTGTTGATTTGCTGATGATTGCCATTCTGACAGGTGTGAGGTGGTATCTTAATGCAGTTTTAATTTGCATTTCTCTGATGACTAGTGATGTTGAGCATTCTTTCATATGCCTCTGGGCCCTTTGTATATCTCCCTCAGTGAGTTGTCTGTTCAGGTCCTTTGCCCATTTTTTAATTGGGCTGTCTGTCTCCCTGGTGTTGAGTCGCATTCGTTCTTTATTTATTTTGGAGAGCAGACCCTTGTCTGAGGTATCATTGGCAATTATGTTTTCCCATACAGTTGGTTCCCTTTGAATTTTGCTGATATTTTCTTTAGCTGAACAGAAACTTTTCAATTTGATATAGTCCCATTTGTTGATTCATTCTTTGATTTCCTTTGCTCTTGGTGAAGTATCAGTAAACACATTTTTGCGTAGGATATCCGAAAGTTTACTGCCTATATTTTTCTGCAGGACCTTTCTGGTGGCACTGCTTATGTTTAAATCCTTTATCCATCTTGAGTTTATTTTGGTGTATGGTGTAAGTTGGTGGTCTAGTTTTATCTTTTTGCATGTTGCTGTCCAGTTCTCCCAACACCATTTGTTGAAGAGACTGTTTTTACTCCATTAGATGTTCCTTCCCCCTTTGTCAAATATGAGTTGACCATAGAGTCCTGGTCAGGTTTGGACATTCTGGGTTAATTTCTGGGCTCTCTATTCTGTTCCATTGATCTATATGTCTATTCTTATGCCAGTACCATATATTAAAGCTTTTTATTCAGTGATACAGTCTATTGATACCCTAAGTTAAGTGACCCTTTTGTGTTTAATACTATAACCTCTTTTCTGTCAGAGTTTAACCCAGTACAACAGCCACAGTTAAATGAGAAGGTGCTGAAAGACAAACGTAAAAAGCTGCGTGAAACCTTTGAGCGTATTCTACGACTCTATGAAAAAGAGAATCCGGATATTTACAAAGAACTGAGGAAGCTAGAAGTAGAATATGAACAGAAAAGGGCTCAACTTAGCCAATATTTTGATGCTGTCAAGGTAAGTTTCTCTTGAAAAAAAAACTAAAGTGTTATATTTAAATTGGCTCTTAAACTCTTAACGGAAGAATTGATTGTTTAACCTCTTCCTCTTGGCAGTTTCTTATCAGACTGAACGTACAAGAGAAATTGATCCATCTGCCAACCCAGTGATAGCTGAAAACTGGACATGGCTCAGATATTTTTAAATCCCCAAAACATACTGAACTACTGTAGTTATGATTCCATTTGTATGAAATTCTAGAACATGCAAAATATTTGTATGAGTGGTTGTCTCAGGATAGTGTTAGGGATTGTCTGGGAATGAGCCAGTGAGCCAAATGAAGTATATGCATTTGTCAGAACTTGTTGAATTCATACATGCCATTATAAATTTTGCTTCAGAATTCAAACATGAAAGAATGGAATGCTGTAATTTTTGTAAAGTGGGTAATATGGGTCCCATTTACAGAAAAAGGAACCTAAGAGAACTTGATGAGTCATGCAGCTAATACATAGCAGAAGTTCATTAAAAGCAGACTTGATTTTAGACCTCAGGCTCTGTGAATTGATACATGTTATTTATCATCCAGCATATTATATAGGGTGGATTTGGTACTAGGTACTTCAACAGTTGGACTTCTCTAAGGAGCAGCTATTTCAAACCAAAATGCAAAGAATTGATACTAAGGGGAGAAAAATAGCTGAGCTTGATTCTTTCAAAGATCTTTTTCAGATCATTGACAGACTGGAAATATTGATCCGACTTGTCTTTCTTGCTTTGTTTTTGTGATAATTATGCGAGGTGAAAGCAAATCTAGGTTATGAAACAGCTGACATTGAATTTCTAGTGTCAAATTTGTGGATTACTCTTACCTCACTACTGAGAGATTCTCTCTGTTTCAGAATGCTCAGCATGTGGAAGTGGATAGCATTCCTTTGCCAGACATGCCGCATGCTCCTTCTAACATCTTGATCCAGGACATCCCCCTTCCTGGTGCCCAGCCTCCCTCCATCCTTAAGAAGACCTCAGCCTATGGGTATGTGGTAGCATAATCAAATATCATGTATTAAAAGTACCTCTTGACTATCTAGAGCCAAAGTTAATGCAGTGAGAAATCACAAAGTGAATATAAGCAGTGCCTCATTTGATTAAATAGGAAATTAAAAAAACCCTTGAAAATTGTTTAGAAGAAGTAAATACCACTGTTAATGTGATTACTATGAAATTTTCTTTACAGACCTCCGAATAGGGCAGTTTCTATTCTTCCTATTCTTGGACATGGTGTTCCACGTTTGCCCCCTGGAAGAAAACCTCCAGGTCCACCCCCTGGTCCACCGCCTCCTCAAGTCTTGCAAATGTACGGCCGAAAAGTGGGCTTTGCCCTAGACCTTCCCTCTCGTCGGCGAGATGAAGACATGTTGTATAGCCCTGAACTTGGTGAGGAGGCGCTGTTCCTTTTGCTCTCATAACAGGTCCACTGTCCTTTTTATACATTGGCCCTATTTCACATCATGTTCACCACCCTGAGAACTTTGGAAATTAAGAATACTATATAATGGATAAGTTATAGGATCTATCCAAGTAAAAGCATCCTTACATAGCAAAGTACAAGTATAAAATGTTTGTTGTGTTGTAAATTAGGCTATTTTTAGAAATACCACTTATTACCAATTCCCTAAGGCTTGGATTTCTATTTCCCTTTTAGCTTTGTTGTCATCAGACTAGAGGATTGTCATATACAGTCACAGTAATTCTGTATGTGCATCTCTGTGGCTGAAATTTGTTTTCAGACTATTGCCAAATGAAAAGGTTACCAGAATTTTTTTAGTTAGATTATGTCGCATGATGAGCATAATTTCTGTGTCTCGGTGTACCATGCAATTAAGGATCCAGTCATATTACAGTCCCTGCTCCCTCCTCCTCCTGCAGCTCAGCGGGGCCATGATGAGGATATTTCCAGCACCAGTGAAGATGATGGCTATCCTGAGGACATGGACCAAGATAAGCATGATGACAGCACTGACGACAGCGACTCTGACAGATCAGATGGAGAAAGTGAAGGGGATGAATTTGTGCACCGTGATGATAATGAAAGAAACAATGAAGAAAAAAAATCAGGTATGTGCAGATGAAAGTTACCTGATATTGATCAAGGAATAGGACACAGGCTGGAGGTCCAGATTTATTAAGGCATCTGAAGGTAATTGTGAGCTTTAAAGGAAGGATCATAGCTGCATTCATCTTTATATCTCAGCAGTCTCAAAGTTCTTAACTCATAATAAGTACTAATGGACTTTTTAAAAAAGCAGTGTATGTAATCAGAATGTCTATAATAAAGTTTACTTTTGAAGGAAAAGATAATAGCTATACAACAGCATAAAATTATACTTTCATGGGTATGTAAGTCTACCCAAGAACGAAAGGATAATAACCACATAACTATATTGAGAAAACCATATTCACATGCTTTTTAGTATTTAAATACCTACATTTGGTAGTGTGGACTCATTAGTAAGTATCCTGAAGGGTCTGGTGGCACAGCCTGCCCTATAACCCAAGCTGGGTACTCGAGTTGTGCCCTTGGTGTGAGCTGAGTACACCCTCCTCTTATAGTTAGTTGAGCCATGGTTGCTGTTGGAAGATCAATGGGAGGGGTTTACCCATGCCAGTCAGCTGCAAGGATTGGCTGTGACGGCTGACCACCAACCTCCCTCTGGAGGATCAGCTGTGCAGGGGGGTGGGGGGGTGCTCCAGTGTGGTCTGTAGCTGTCCACCGGGTGTGTTGGCCCTGGGGTTTCCCAGGTGGTGCACGCCAAGGGTTAGCCCCAACCTGTGTTCTGCCCAGGGCCACCCTGCCTGAGCTATAAAGCAGTCTGGTATAATTTCGACTTGTGCTGGGCTTGGAGATTCCCAGGTGAAGCCAAGTTGTGAACCTAAGCTGGCTGCTGCTAAGGCCAGGCCTAGGGCGCACTGAGGCAGCTTGTTACTTGTTTGAAAGGATTTAGGAAGTTGTGAAGCCTGAGCCAAGACCAGCCATTCACATGGAAAAGCAGCTTGGGTGGGCCTGTAAATTGGGTGGGGCATCAATCATCTCTTGGGATCTCCAAGGCCCATCCAACAGTCAGCCAGGTTGATGGAGTCTCAGATATGTCACAAGCTTGCAGGCTCTGATGGGGGAGAGCTTAGCACAGAGACAGTAGCCTCTGCTCTCCTTGATGTTGGACACTTCAGTTTCTCCCTGTTTACTCCTGGTGCCTTTCAAGGTGCTACCCCCGTGCAGGAGCTCAGAGGGAGGGAGTCTGAGAAGGTGAATCTGTGCATGAGTTCTTTAAGAGGAACTGGTTGGGACTCTGGCAGTTTCTTCCACTGGCTCAGTCCCCGCTGGTTTTTCTAGCCAGAATTTATGGCAACATTTCCTGCCACTGGAGCCCTGGGCTGGGGATCCTCGCTCTGAGGTATCCCTCCCAAATTTTTAGCCACCACATGTGGGTAAGAGACCAGCCCATTTGTCATCTTCACCCTTCCTACCCATCTCAATGGATATGGTTTCTTTTAATTTTGTAGTTGTCAGACTTCCATTCAACTCAATTTCTGACAGTTCTGGCTGATGGTTCAGTATTTTAGTTATAATTTTGATGTGGTTGTGCAGAGGCAAGCCACATTTGCATATGCTGCCACCTTGACCGAATCTTCATATTATATATTACTAATATAATACTAAAAATTGATCATTTTTCTTCCTGTTTTTAAATTAATGGTTGCAATTCAAAAAGCTGGTTTAAAAGGGTGGCTAGAGAGACCTGGTAGTGAAAAATTATAGAGGATCCTTCCGGAAGAGCAAGTACTAGAAAGCAGGAAGCCACTTGAGCTGCAGTAGCTGTTTCTCTGGGACTATGTCTTAGCCTCCTCTTCCCGACCACTGGTGTTCAGCATGCACTCATCAGGGCACAGGTGCTGAGAATGGCTGTCCTGTGATTCAGTACTCATGCAGCTAACATTTGTTGAGCTTTTACTATACATACGCAAGGCATTTTTGTAGACCTAAGGTTGTAAGGGAAACAAAACTAAAGCCCTGCCCGCGTGGGACACCTATCCTTTTGTAAATGTTTACCAAGTAAGAATGCGCCTAACACACTATTTACAATAGCTAAGTGCCCATCAGTGGATGATTGGATCAAAAAACTTTGGTACATTTACACAATGGAATTCTATATAGCAGAAAGAAAGAAGGAACTTGTACCCTTTGCAACAACATGGATGGAACTGGAGAGTATTATGCTTAGTGAAATAAGCCAGTCAGTGAAGGACAAATATCATATGATCTCACCCATTACGGGACAATAGTGAACAAAACTAACAACAAGCAAAACAACCAAATATATGAATACAGTGAATAGGCCTTCAGTGGTCAGGGGGAAAGGGGTTGGGGAGAGCGGGGAGGCAGAGGCAAAGAAGGGGAGCAGCTTAGACAAGAACCTAGTATAAAGGAACCATGGACATGGACAACAGGTGGGATTGACTTTGGGGGGAATGGGTGGGTGGGGAGGGGGACAGATGGGGGAGCAAAAAGGGGATGGATGTAATACAATAACAATAAAATTTAAAAAAAAAAAAAAGCGCCTAACATTGCGTCTTATAGTATGACGTTGGAAAGTATCTGGTAAATAATCATTTTTTCAGTTAAGACTTTTTCTTCTGGTTTGCAAAGAGCTGTCGTAAGTACTTTTTAAGCATCTGTCATGTGGTTGTTATGATTTTCTTTGCGCTATTTATTGTAATGAATTGCATTTTGGAGTTTTCTAGGGAAAAAGGTGAAAGATTTACATTATAGTTTTTCTAATGTTAAACCATCTTGCATTTCTGGGACCAATCTAATGCAGTCACAATTTTTTTTCTTTCTTTTTTTTTAATACTGTCAGATTCAACTTGCTTATATTTTATGTTGGCCAGAAGGTTAGTGTTGCTGTCAGTATTATGCTGGCTTCATGAATTCTGGATAGCATTCCACCTTTTCCTGTGCCCTTTTACAAGAAGTTTCTGTAGTGTCATGTTTAGCTAAATTTCCTTGTAAAATTATTTCAGCCAGGTACCTTTTCGTTAGTAGAGCTTTGATTACTATTTCATTACTGTTTATTTTGGGCCTACTGCTTCTTTGACCAGTTTCAGTAAGTTACATTCTTCTGTAAAATAGTCTTACTATTTTTATGTGGGTATTCAATTTTATTGGTGTAAAGACATTGGTAGTATTCTTGAAGTTGTTTTTGTTTTTGTTTTTAATTTATAGCTTTTAAGTCACTATAGCATCTGTTTGCCAGCATTTGGCACTTTTTTACTACCTTTACAATGTCTGTCTCTGTACATATCCTCTGGCAAGTTTTACAGAAAATTTATAGACAGCTTTTGCATCTCACAGCTTACAGTATTTATTCTAACATTTACTGAATTTTTTTAATGCTAGTTCATCCTTCTTCTGGCCCCTTAGGTCTGAGTGTACGATTTGCAGACATGCCTGGGAAATCAAGGAAGAAAAAGAAGAATATTAAGGAGCTGACTCCTCTTCAAGCCATGATGCTTCGAATGGCAGGTAAAGGCAGGAACAGAATAGTGATTCACCTTTTGGTATTTCTTTATGCCAGTTGCTTACATATGTTTCCTTATTTAGAATCCTAACAACCCTGAAATAAGTAACCAATCCTTTTTACAAAAGGTCAGGTTTGGAGGTATCAAGGTGCCCAAAGTTAACCAGAGCTAGTAAGTAGTTG
The DNA here is from genome assembly GCA_004026585.1 of Noctilio leporinus. NCBI lineage: Eukaryota > Metazoa > Chordata > Mammalia > Chiroptera > Noctilionidae > Noctilio > Noctilio leporinus. The sequence continues at coordinate 49,544 of PVIW01009339.1, forward strand.
AATTGTCATTTAAATCCAGATCTGTCTTTTGCGAAGCCTGTTACACTGTGCTACACTAGCACGGATGAGTGGAAGACTGTTGGATTCTTCCACATCTTAAGGGTTTTGTAGAAGAAGCCTGTAAGAAAATACTTAGTGAGCATGTGTCTTCAGGCATCACTCTATTTTACAGGCTGTAAAAAATTAATCAGCTCCATTTACCTGGTTTAAAATTTCTTTCAGGTCAAGAAATCCCCGAGGAGGGTCGGGAAGTAGAAGAATTTTCAGAGGATGATGATGAAGGTGATTCTGATGATTCAGAAGCAGAAAAGCAATCACAAAAGCAGCATAAGGAGGACTCTCTTTCTGATGGCACAGCTGCTTCCTCACAGCAACAAGCTCCCCCACAGTCTGTTCCCCCTTCTCAGCTACAAGCGCCTCCCATGCCAGGCCCGCCTCCTCTCGGACCACCTCCTGCTCCACCTTTACGGCCTCCTGGGCCACCTACAGGCCTTCCTCCTGGACCGCCACCAGGTAAGCATTTCCATGTTAGAAGTAATGAAGTTGCCTATGGTTAAAGTGGTGTCGGTCCAGAAAAATACATGTCGTTGGTATTGATGTTTTCTTTTCTTCGTAGTGCAGTTCCCTAAAATCAGTTTCTCAAAGGGCAGGTGCAACAGGTTTATTCTTACAGCACTGTTTACAGCCCATAGTATTTCTGACAGCCATGTTTTTTCTCCCAAGCCATTTCGTTTTCAGGACTCCTTGATTCTGATTTTATTAAGCAAAAATTGAGTCTGTAGCTAAGTTTCTTGAATACTATTTAATATGATAAGTTGACCCCATTCAAAATTGGTAGCCAGTGGGACCAGGACACAGTAAATATTATATCAGATCCTTTGGTTTGGGATTATTGGATGTCTTTGTAGTCTTTATAGTTAGAGACAAAAGTGATAAGTGTTAATCACACCTTCTGCTTAAAAGTACAAAAATCTCATTTATAGTATGAAATAACAGAGAACTTCTTGCTCTTCTTGATTTTATTCCCTCTCTACAGCCAATTATGTTTTCTTGAATTGACTTCATTCTTTTCCTTTTGGTTCAAAGCTAAATGATCTATCCTATGTCATTTTCATTGGTCTTTGTCTTTATCATGATGAGTTTCAGGAAATCATTGAAGCACTCACTTTTTAGTCCACTTTCAGCTCATGCTGGAACCGTTTAAGAATTATTCTCACCGTGGCTGGTATGGCTCAGTGCCTGCCTGTGAACCAAAGGGCCACTGGTTCAATTCCCAGTCAGGTCGCCAGCCTGGATTGAGGGCTGGGTCCCCAGTTGGGGGTGCGCAAGAGGCAGCTGAGCAATGTTTCCCTTTCTCCCTCTAGCTCTGAAAATAAGTAAGTCTTTGAAAAATGTCATTTTTAAAAAAGAATTCTCATCTTCATAGTTTCCAGCCCAAAAGAGCTGTGATTCAGTATGTTTTTTGTCAGTACTGGGAAATAAAGAGAGGTAGATGCGTAAGAAACTCAGTACTCTCTGGTACTCAGATATTGTTGGATGGATTCTGCTTCCATCTGTTTTTGTCAGTTTTTGGAGTTATCTGATTTCAGGTTAAAGTGATAAACCACCTCTGAGTTACCTGTATTTATACCATAATTACATATATATTTGACATTAACTTACCATTTTTCTCTTTGCAGGAGCTCCACCATTCCTGAGACCACCTGGAATGCCTGGTCTCCGAGGGCCTTTACCCCGACTTTTACCTCCAGGACCTCCGCCAGGCCGACCCCCTGGCCCTCCGCCGGGTCCGCCTCCAGGTCTGCCTCCTGGCCCTCCTCCTCGGGGACCCCCACCAAGGCTACCTCCCCCTGCACCTCCAGGTAAAGCTTTTGGCTTTCATAACAAACTTGAGCCTACGATACAAGGTGGGGCAAAGTAGGTTTACAATTTTGAGTATGAGAAACATAGTTTGTTCTTGTATTATTATTTATTTATTGTATTGTTTTCTGTACGACCAATTATAAACCTGCTTTTGCCCCATCCTGTATATTTCATTTGTTTCAGCACATAGTTTTATATTTTAGTATCCTGATTCTGCCTGTCACTTGAGGAACTTTTCCCAGAATTTAATTCCACTTTGGATTAAATTCTCCACCTGAGCTCTGACAAGCATAGTTCAGTGGGTTGGGTGCATCCTGCCAGGCAAAAGAAAAGTCAATAGTTCCATTCCCATCTGGGGCACATGCCTAGGTTGTGGGTCAGGTCCCTGGTTTGGGGCATGTGAGAGACAACTGAGTGATGTTTCTCTACCTCTCTTTCTGTCTCCTTCCCTTTTTCTCTAAAAATAAATAATGAAAATCTTTTATTTTTAATTCTCTATTTGAGGGTTTTTTTTTAGGTTTTATAGTTGTGATTTCATACATCTGCATAAGTACCAACTTAAAGTTCAAAATCACAAGGGAGATTTTTTTTCCCTCAACCCAGTATCAATCGCAGGATATGCAGATTTCCTTGTCTTGTTATATGTGGCAAGTATATTTCTGGTTTACTCTACTAACTATCCCACTTCACTGTTAAAGTCTTTTAAGTCCTGAGCTTGGTGTCTCTGTCTTTCTCTCCCTCCCTCTCTTCCCTCTCCCTCTCTCCCCCTTCCTGCCCTCTTATCTTCCCCCCTCCTGCTCTCTCTCTTCATCAGTTGTATGTAGAATATTTATGACTTTGTATGAGCCATAGCATCATAGATTTGATGAAATTTGATGCTTGATATTCTGTCTTTAAAGTGGCATTTGAAGAAAATTAAACCTGCTCTTCTTGGTAAATTGATTGTCTGAACCATGAATAAACCTGAGTTCTTTTCCAAGAATGGTGATATAATTGTGATTGGTTACAGTATCTCATTTCCTACTTAGGAAGCTACCATTTTGGGGGGTGATGGGGTATGGATGTCACTAAATACCACATGGTAATCAAACCCCAACTTTTGTGGTGTTCATCAGCCTTTTTCTGCTTCATTTAGGTATCCCTCCACCTCGTCCTGGCATGATGCGCCCACCTTTGGTGCCTCCACTTGGACCTGCCCCACCTGGGCTTTTCCCACCAGCTCCCTTGCCAAACCCAGGAGTTTTAAGTGCTCCACCCAACTTGATTCAGCGACCCAAGGCGGATGATACAAGTGCAGCCACCATTGAGAAGAAAGCCACAGCGACCATCAGT